>JAGFNQ010003827.1:110051-157345 GCA_024364735.1 Boesenbergia rotunda | reverse complement strand
TGAGCTTGGGTGCATCCTTCTGGAGGTATCTTCAGGACTATGCCTATACGAGTTAGTCTGGATTCCCCTTCCCGAGGGGGTCTCGGGCATCCCAGCCAGAGAGTTGTGTCGACTCGATAGCTCTAGCCGCAAACTTCTTCAGTCCACGTACCAGCCACGAGGTACTCAACCCCATCAATAACTTTATAAATTTAATCAATAATTCAATTAAATTATAATTTCAATAAAATATTTTTTGAACAATTTTGAATAAAATTATTAGAGTAAAACTAAATAAGCTTCATGACTAAATTTACTTTGACTTATTCAAATGCTACAATCCTAAGTAAATTTTAAAGAAATGTAGATTTTTCTTGTAAACCTAACAACATATAATTTGATGGAAAGAAATGGTACCTTGTGTTACTTTTTTTTTTTTTACTGATGGACTCTAAAGAGGCAGCTTTCCTCTTCAATTGTAGGTTATGAGTGGCATAGACACAGTCTGATAGATCTGCACCAATTTCTCGCTCTTCAAGGGCCAAGCTTAAGGTGCTAAGGAAACAAAGAGAAACTTAAGGTGCTAAGGAAACAAAGAGAAAATGGCTTTTTACCAAAGGGCGTATCTAAGAATTGGTATTTAACAAAAGTCGTACTATGGTTTCATTTTTACCAAAAGGCATACCCATTTTAGTGAACTTTCTCTTATACCCCTCTCACCAAGTATTATATTTCTCTTTCTCTTTCTCAGTAACGAATTCCGAGACATCTGATCATGCTTTTCTAGACTTTTCATTTTAAAATAATATATTATGGAATCGGCTAAAAAACGTAAGGTAATGAAAGAAAAAATATTTCAGTTAAAAAACATCTCTTCCAATGTGATTTCAAAAATATAAAGAGATGATTTTTAATATTTGATTAATATAAATTAATATATTAAATTATATTTAATAAATATATTAATATATAAGAAACCTATCAAAACACGTAATTTCATATTCAAAGCAGGGCCTGAAATCACGCTAAGAGGGTCAGAAGTCAACTGACTTCAGAACCTCCTTGGGCCTGAAATCATCTGATTTCTGACCCTAGGAGGGTCTGAAGTCAAATGACTTCAGGCCCTCCTTGGGCCTGAAGTCATTGTTGGAACCCAGATGGCTAGAGAGGGGGGGTGAATATAGCCAAACACTTGGACTTTAGGCACTTATCGAATTCTGCACTCAAACTTATCAATAGCACAGCGGAAGAATCAATGGAAATAAAGAAGTGCAGAAAACAAAAATAGAAAACGAAGGCAAACAAACACAACTAGCAAGATCGCTAACAAGGAGGGTTTACAAGGTTCGGGGATAACTTGCCCCTACTCCTTGGCGTGCCCTTAAGGTGGGCGATCTCTTGATCGTCGGCAGATCAAGCCCCGGTTAACACTGGATAGAAGACAACCTCCTTCTCGGTGGAGAAACCTCTCCACAGCGTTTCAATCACAGATATAGGTTTAAGCACAATGAAACACAAAGAAAGATCTTACTTAGCACATAGCAAAGACAAGAACACAGCAAGCTCCCTCAGAGCTCCACCCAGCGACGATCTCACGCAAGAGCCTTCTCCTCGTGTCTTCTCGCTGTTGGACTCGGAGCTTCTTGTTCCTTCCTTCTAGCGCTCAAGTAATGAATGGTTGCTTCAAGATTACAGTAGCTTGCTCAAGGTGATGAAATTTTAGAACACGCAAGCAAGTTGTGGAGAACCCAAAGGCGCAGCAAGAACTCAATTTGCGAACTCTGCTTCAAAGAAGCTTTCTTCCACCCTTTTGTGTCTCCACTCAGCATCAGGTGACAGCATCTCCTGCAGCCTCCAGCTGCTTCCCTGCCAACGCCAGCTACCACTGAGCTCTCCCTGGACTTCCTGAGCCTCCCTCAGCCAAGCTCCAGTCAGCAGCTCCAGTCTGCAGCTCCAGCCGTTGCAACCTGAGATGGAAAATGGACAAACCTGCTCCAAGGAAAGGCCACCATTGACTCTCCTTGAGTGTTTGAATCCTTCCCTGTCACCTGCAGCTTAATCAGTGTGTTAGAGCAGCATATCACACAGCAAATCATATATCAGATGTTAAGCGCAGAGAATCGGATACGTTCAGACGCGATCAGAGCGTCTGACAGTGCATTTTGAATTAAAGTGATCGGTCACCGGACCGATCAGAGAGCCTCCTGATCGGTCACCAGACCGATCAGGCTAGATCAAGACCGATCAGGCTCTATCCTGATCGGTCCCCAATGCTCAATTAGAAAGCTCAATTAGAAATCGCGATTTCTTTGGGACTCTCCTGGATCGATCACCAGACCGATCCCAGGTTGTGGATCGATCACCAGACCGATCCACCCCTTTATCGGGCGATTTCTGATCTTCGCAGTCCAAACCTCCTGATTGGTCACCGGACCGATCAGGGAGCCTCCTGATCGGTCACCGGACCGATCAGGGAGCCTCCTGATCGGTCACCAGACCGATCAGGTCATAATCAGACAGATCAGGCTCCGTCCTGATCGATCATAGAGAGGAACCCGCGACGCTGGATCGTTCTCCAGAACGATCTACGACGGAGCACCGTGCCAACTCCCTGATCGGTCACCAAACTGATCTAGGGGCTCCAACCTAGCCCTCCAATCTAGGGTTTCATCCACCTTAGCCCTCCAAGCTAAGGATTTTTCACCTAACCCTCCAAGTTGGGAATTTGCACCTAACCCTCCAAGTTAGGACTTTTTACCTAGCCCTCTAAGCTAGGACTTTTCACCTAACTCTTCCGGATTAGGACTTTTCCAAACTAGCCCTCCAAGCTAGGACCTGACCCTCCAAGCCAGGACTTTTTCACCTAACTCTCTAAGTTGGGACTTTTCACCTAACTCTACAAGTTAGGACTTTTCACCTAGCCCTCCAAGCTAGGACTTTTCTCCTAGCTCTCCAAGCTAGGACTTTTCACCCAACCCTTCCGAATTAGGACTTTTCAATACCTAGCCCTCCAAGCTAGGATTTTCCACACCTAACCCTCCAGGTTAGGATTTTCCAATACCTAGCCCTCCAAGCTAGGATTTCCCATACCCTGCCTGATCCCCGATCAGGACTTAATCATAATCATCATAATCATCAACCTAAACTAAAATCGGTGTCAACACCAAAACAACAATCAGGGTCAGACTGCATCAACAATCTCCCTCTTTTTGTTGTTTGACAATCCGATTTTAAGTTTAGGGATTCTCAATAAATTTCTCAACTTTCAGAATCATAGGGGAATCAACATCCTCCCCCTACAATATAATCATCCTAAACTTAACCAACCAACACTCTCCCCCTTTGTCGAACACCGAAAAGGGTCTAGAGGGGCTGTTAAGTTTAACCATACTCCCCCTCAATCCTAGGGGTATCCCAAAACAATAAAGATTTGATTGTAATTTTGGAACACATATAACATCATGTGAAAAGGTAGATCAAGATATAGCATTCACATGCAGCATATGAACATGGCATCATAAGCATAATCATGGCAATGTAGAATGAGACAAATTGTTCGATGCAAGTAATTTCAGTAAAGTTAATATCATGCCAGAACAGACAAAAATCAAGTCGGACACATCCGTCAAGTAGTCAAAATTTATCAAACATGATCATAGAGCAGTCAATCGTCAACTGGATCATCGTCTGAATCATCAATGTATATGATATCAATGTATGATGATACCACTCCTCATACCATGTGTCCTGGAGTGAGCTGACCTCAGAGATGTTGGATGCTAGAGCATCTAAACGGCGATCAAAAGACTGAAACTCTGAGCGGACCTCCTGTCGCCAGAGCTTGGAGATATGCAACTCGTGCTCCATCATCCGCTCTAGCTCCGCAACCTGCCAGCGGAGGTCAGGAGCCCACTCATCATAATCTGCAGCATCAGCTGGCGGCTCCGGATCATGGGCTGCTCTCGGTAGCTCCCCTCCACGTCTCCTATCCTTCCACCTTAGCCCTTGTGGCCCAACAACAATGCCGGACTGAGCGAGCATGCGACGATCCAGGCGGCAATCCTGTCGAATCATGGGCACAATACGGCCCTGTGAAACATCGATACCCACTGACTCAAGCCAAGCCGTAATGATATGACCAAATGCCATGTGAACTGTCTGGCCGTACCTCAGACTATATATGGACTATGATGGAGAAATAGATGGATGGCACGATATCAAAGTCTAACTGCCGATGCATCTCGTAGAGCATCAAGCAGTGGAATGAATGAATCTCATCGAGGTGCTTTGTTGTAGTAGGAAGGAGACAGTTGGTGATGATCTTAAATAAGACATAATCAATGGAGGAAAGTTGGAGAGCAGGAAATGTGGAAAAATCACAGGCGCGCGCACCGGAACCCCTTGGCCTGGGATGGCCTAAAAAGTGCTCATGGATAGAGTCAGGAGTGACTCCACTAAAGGGAACTGGTAAGGGATCCGGAAGGTAAGGATAGAACAAAAAGGCATTCTCGGACCGGTGACATCCAAGAAAGGTAGTGAAAGCAGACAGAGTAAAGTCAAGGTCAACGCTAGCGACACGGGTCCTCCACCCCGTGCCCTCTCCACTAACCATATTATTATAGAATTCAGAGACCAAATCAAAGTTTATTGGCCTCTCTAAGAAATGGATGGGTTGAAGCTCATAGTATTCAATAATTTATCGTATCGTTGGACAATGTTCGTAGATAAATGTTTGGTCTACTGTCCGACATGGCATGAGTTTGAAATTGTGCCATTGGAAATTTAGAGCCAAAGTAATATTCTGAAATCTAGTATATGGAGGTGGTGGAGGCCTTGAGAGGGGTAGATGATGAAGGGGCTTTCCCCTTTGAGCTGCCCTCAACGACTTCTTTACCCTTAGATGATTTTCTAGAGATTGGAATAGATCATGACACAAGATTAAAGATTGATCAAAAGACAAGGTAAGATTAAAGGAACACAGTTTAGTCAGAGACACAAGGTAGATATGATCATAAGAACACAATTCAATCATAAGGTAGAATTGATCAAGGGTAAGATATGGCACAGATGGGTCACGGCCAAAAACAAGAGGTCACGACACAACAAGAAAATAAAGACCATGATTAGCGCAAAAACATATATTATGAACTGATTTGCAAGAAAAACTAAGTCAAAAACTCACTTTGGTGCCATTGGTGAAGTTCTTGAAGTCTGGAAGGGAAAAAGGCTTGCGCAGGAGAAGCTTTCGGCGCAAGAGATGATCGCAAAGCCCTTCAGCGAGAGAGAAAACCGCAGGAAGATGACAGAGCTCGTAAGAACCCTCTTAGAACCGCACGCACGCACTCGCAAGAGGAAGACGAAGGCACTGGGAAAGCTCTCGTACACACTGAAGGTCGCGTAAGTGGGAGGTTTCGAAGAAGTTAATCGGTTGGTGGATCGGTCCACCAACGAGACTTTAATGCGTTTGAACGGATCACCATTCGATCTGATAGCGCCCAGACCGATCAGGCTCCAGCCTGATCGAACTGGCCTGGTCCTGATCGGTTGGGTGACCGATCAGGAAGGCTCCTGATTGATCGGCTGATCGATCAAGAAGTGAATAGTAGGGTCGGATGAAATCCTAGAAGCCCCCTGATCGGTCTGTGGACCGATCACAATAGTGTGCCAGATCGGTCTGGGGACCGATCCAGGCTAGGCCAGAATTAAGAAATCTCCCGAAGTTCCTGTGACCCCTCTGATCGGTCTGTGGACTGATCGTTACAGGATGAAGCCAGATCGGTCCGGGGACCGATCAGCCCTACTCCTGATCGGTCCGGTGACCGATCAGGGTTCCTGAAACTCCCAGATACGATCTGAAACTTTCAATTTCAGATTGTTACACGATTTCCCAAGGGATATGGTGAAGGATATCGATCTTGGAAGCCGTCCCTTGTCTATAATTGACCCCCAACCAAGGATCAAAGGTCCTTAGGGTTTGAACAAGTCACTTTGCTCCACCCAAGTGGAGTCAAACTCAAACAACAATCATTCAAACAATTTGTGCCAAATCCAAGTTTCCAATCAAGTTTCCTTAATTGGAATGTCCAAGTATGATCATGGAGCCAAATACACATATGTTATGCATTGGTCTTCCCCATACTTGGTCACCGAAGTGATTATTATCTCGTCAACTTAATTTCTCAAGGGATGCAATAACATTTTGAGAAATTGAGTTGATCCTAACATCTCACCCCATTTCTAGCAAACAAAAACGTTTTGGTAAACCTTATTGTTTGCGTGAGATGTCCCCAAAGTTACCCAATTGTTTCCCAACAATGTCGAAATAATCATGAAGGGTTTTGAATGCATTTTGAAATTCATGAAGCACGACACATTCCCAACTCCCTTCTTAAGAAACTAAACACATTTTCGGGGAGTGGCTTAGTGAAAATGTCAGCAAGGTTTGATTTGGACTCTACATCTGAGAGTACAATATCTCCCCTAGCAACATAATCCCTAATGAAGTGGTGACGCACTTCAATATGTTTTGTCCTAGAATGATGGACTGGATTTTTGGTTAGATTAATTGTGCTAATGTTATCACATAACACTTGCACACCCTTGTAACTCAATCCATAGTCCTCTAGAGTGTGAATCATCCACAACAATTGCGATACGCTCTCTCCCATAGCAATATATACTGCCTCGGTCGTGGAGAGAGCAACACAATGTTGCTTCCGACTTGACCAACTAACTAAAGATGAACCTAAGAATTGGCAACCCCCACTTGTGCTTTTCCGATCCAACTTACATCCAGCGTAGTCGGAATCCGTATAGTCAATTAAATCAAATGATTCGGTACGGGGGTACCAAAGACCGACTCCTATTGTGCCTTTAAGATATCTCAAAATTTGCTTAACAGCGATTAAATGAGATTCCTTGGCACAGACTTGATACCTAGCGCACATACCCACAGTGAAAAGAATATCAGGTCGACTAGCTATGAGGTATAGCAAACTCCCTATCATGCTTCGATATTGAGTCAAATCAACGGGTTTACCACTCTCATCATTATCTAATCTTGTATTTGTAGCCATGGGAGTGGTTACCTCTTTTGAATCACTCATATTGAATTTTTGAAGCATTTCTTATGTATACTTTGATTGGTGCACATGGATACCATCGCGAGTTTGATTGATTTCAAGTCCAAGGAAGAAAGTCCACTATAAGAATTTTTGGATTCAACAACACCCAATAGACAATGGTTTTTTGAAAAACCGTTGTCTTTTTTTATTTAACAACGGTTTTTTCCAAAACTGTTGATGTTGAAAAAAATTTTGCGGAAAAAGACAACGGTTGTTAAAAAATCGTTGTCTTATGTATGTCAAAGACAACAGTTTTTTAAAAACCATTGTCTATTGGGTTGGTTACGACAACAGTTTTTAAATAATCGTTGTCTATTGATGTTGCTTACGTGGTAATACACAACAGCAAGCAAGCGGGAAAACGAAAACGCCCGCGCGTTTACATTGAGTAATAGTGATCCCTCTTGCCACTTTCACCAGTCTTCGTCTTCGTGCCCTACCCAAAGGAGCAGAGGTGTTGCCCCTCCCCTCAAAGCGTCTTCGTCTTTGTCTTCCTCTTCGAGCCCTAGGCCGCTGCCCCCCCCCAGTGAGCGTCTTGCTCTTTGAGCCCTAGCTACTGCTGCCCCCCTCTCAGTCAACAACTCTTTTTGCTCATACCCAAAGGTTTCCGCTGGTAAGGTTAGTCCCAAATGTTGTCGTTGCCTTTCTCCTCACCAGCGCCCATGCCCTGGCCACAACCCTTTTAAAAGATTCCCCTCTTCGCACACGCGACGAGAACCGCAGCCACGCCGTCGCCCTCTTCTCCGCCTTCCTTCTCTTCTACGACGCGAGCTACTCTTCTTCCTCGCGCTGCCTCTTGATCTCCGACTCCCTGGACGCCCCTCTCGGCCTCTCCAAGGGGAGCCCTAATCCTGCCCCTCCTCCCGAGTACTCCTTCCTCGCGTCGCTCGAGAAGTTCCTGACGTCGCGCGCGCCCCCTGCCGGATCCCCGGGCGTCACTTCTGCTGCTGATGGCGGATCTCCCTCTGTCACGGTCACGGCGCTCGACGACTCGATCTGGAAGGAAGAGGCGGAGAGGCTTTATGGAAGCGAATGATTCGCCGCTCGATTTCTTCCAATTTTTTTCTTTCGATCGTCTTCGCCGACCTAATCAAGGCAAAGGATAATCTTTGGTGTAATCTTTCAATTCGTCGGCTTCTTTCTGCTCTCCGCTGGTTCCAATCGATTCCATTGAGAAAGGTTCTCACTGATCTATCTGATGTTGGGCGCACGATTCTCACTGATCTATCTAATGCTTCAACTCTTGTCATGGGAGCCCTATAGTCGAAGTCGAGGGACAGTAGCCACCGTTCGCGTGAGTACGTTGCCACGACAACGTCGATTACTTCGAGGTACTCGACACACGCAGAGAGCCATGAGAAGCACAAAGCAACAGAAAGATTGAAGATGAAGTGTTCAAGAATAGGGGATGATTACAACTCCATTGAACAGGTGAATACGTTTTTTTTAATCCATTTCAATTGGTCTGAAGCTTTCCTTTTTTATTATTGCAACCAACTTGCTAGTGCATGGCGATGTTCTTGGCATAGAAGGGATGAAATTTGTATATGCCTAACTCAAATACTTTAATTGAAGTAGGTTTATGAGGGCATTATCATATATCCATGGGCGAGAATTTTTGAATACATTAGTTGATTAGTAGTTTAACTTGAATATCAGGGAGCTAATAAGGTGAAACCATTTGCCCGTGACTAGCAAATGATTCATCTAGAACTGGTATTGCCCAGTTAATAACTCATAGTTCCTATATTTAAATTGAAAAAGTATGTTAACATGATAGCGGTGAATTGGTGATACCATGTCATACTCACTACTGAAACATAATGGGTATCTATCACATGGGTGCTTATTACATGTGTAGGGATACCATTAGTTTCACTGAATCAAAATGCCACTGTATCCATGGATAAGCAAATCCTTGCTCAACTCTTAAATACCTTTTCCATTCTTGTTGGTTCAATACACAGTTTAGCAATGCCTACTAATTTTAGGAAGAAGTTTCTAAACAATTATCTTCTTCTCAAAAAATTGGTTGCAAACAAGGAATAATATAGCCTGACTCAATTATTTGGAATTGAATGTCATAAGACAGTTGATAAGTATGATAAGTAGTGATGACCGTCATGTGGTAAGTTGTTACTAGGATATTGGTATAGGATGTACTAATTATCTATTGGCATACAAGAAATTTTCCAAACATGTACTATATGTTGCAGGTTAAACAAGCATTTTTGCCCTCTCGTCACTGGCTTCTGATGTTTCTTTGGCAATGCAATTGATTAAGTCTGATATTATGCAACCCATTGAATCACTTTTGAAATCAGTTGACCAAGAAGAATTGATCTCTGTACTGCAAGTTCTGGTCACATTAGCATTTGTATCTGATAATGTAGCTCAAAAGATTCTGACCAAGGATGTACTTAAAATATGATGCTAATGTGATGTTAAGAGTAGCAGCATGGCCCATGCCTTGCTTACTTGCCCACAGCTACATTTGCTGGACTTATCTTCCTGCCACAAATTATCAGACACTGCAATTCGAACAGCTGCTATGTCCTGTCCTTTATTAGCATCCTTAGACATGTCATCTTGCTCGTGTCACTGACGAAACCATACGTGAGATAGCTTCCACCTGTCCAAACCTATGCATTCTTGATGCTTCAAACTGTCCAAATATTTCATTAGAGGTTAGTTTTTTAAGGCCCTGATATTTTATAGCAATACTTCTAAGTTGTGCTTACCAGAGCTTGTGTTTGGATTTTCAAGTCAGTGAAACTCCCAAAGTTAATGGATTTAAGGCTTGAAAGCTGTGAGGGAATAATATCTGCTTCTATAACTGCAATATCTTACAGCCAGATGTTAGAGGTTAGAGACATACAACCTTTTTCATTTAGTGTGTTTCATTTCGTTAATTTTCTCACCTTGAGATATTGCAGTCACTGAAGCTTGATAACTGCAGCATGCTTACTGCCATGACACTTGATATGCCAAATTTGCAGAGTATAAGTCTTGTACACCTGCGCAAGTAACAATTTCGTTGCTTTCTCCTCTCCTCATTGATTGTGTTTGTTCTTTTCTATTATGAAAGCTAAATTTGCACATGTATTAGATTTGTCTATTTAGATTTGCGGAGTCCTGTGCTCAAGCAGATCAAGATTTCTAGGTGTTCAACACTCCAAGACATAAGTATTATTTCGAATGTTCTTCAGGTTTACTTTCTCTTTTCTGAAACTAGAATTTATTTTCTATTCTATTATAAAATTCTATTGAAGTGAAAATGATTTTGAAAGTATGATCCCTGATTCTTGTTTATGCAGAAACTGGTATTGCAAAAACAGGAAAGTTTGACTTATCTGTCTCAAATCTCTTAGTATTTCTATCAGTTTAGATAGCATGGATACAGACTAATATTACTTACATCAATAATTCAAAATTTACTTACAGCATAGTGCCGATCAATTTGAAAGATTGTTGAAAGAGATGTGTGCTAATGAAGAAGGTGACCTCTTAATTTAATCTGCTGTGGAGAGTATTCCAAAAGTTGTTGTAATTTAATTTGCAGATGTTTGTGTAAGATTGTTTGCTGGTGGTTTATCCGGAATAACATCTGCTTCACTTATATATCCATTGGATCTTGTGAGGACACGTCTCGCAACTCAGGTAATACCATGATATATGTGAATGAGTATAATCAGTATTCTAACTTTTACTCTTCATAGGCAACAAAATCATAGTTGAAGTTCTTAATTTTGGCATATTCAAAGATACAGAACATATAAGTGTTGTATTTAGTTATCATTTGGTTTTGTATTAACTATCTTTTGGTGGCAGGGTGTTGGACCTAGCATAGCAATAAGTTTTTCAATTTATGAAACTTTGAGATCCCACTGGCAAGTTGAAAGATGAGCCTTTGTTTGTGGTTTCTTTCTACTTAAAATATGATTTTTATTATATTTTTCACACAGATATATATATATATCAACTTGACTAGCAGCTAACTTGTGGAAAAGTCTCTCTCCGTTGTTAAGTAAACTTTTATATATAGAATCATTCTAAACCTAGACGAAATATAAACTCAAAGCAACTTCATCAGATTTTAATTTTTGTCATCTTATTTCATAGGATAATAATAGCAATAGTAGTAGTAGTATAAGAAAAAGAAGCAGTAACAGTAGTTCAAATAATAATATGATAACTGGTTCTACAAGAGGATTGTTGTATGTGCTGGGTAGAGATCATTCTTGTAATTACTTTGTTGTTGATACAACACCCACGTCTTGCATGTTCTTCCACTATTTTTAGTTGTGAATACTCATTTTATATTTCTATTTGTTGTAACAATTCATATCCAAGAGAAGGAATCAGCTTATGGTGTAAAGCTAAGGGGCGCGACTCACTTCATCTGGTTGACTGCACTTGGATGAAGCTAGCTGCTGGGGATATTTTGATGATATAATTATCTTAGTTTCTGGTACTTCTTGATGTATATGATACTTTGATGATGTTATCTGAATTTGGACTAATACTGGGGATCTTGATGTATGATATTTGTGGAGTATAATGTATAATATTTGATGATATTTTGATGTGTATATATGATAGTTTGAAGTGTGTTTGCTGAATATTGTTTAATTATTAAAATAATTTAATTTTTAAATTGTATTTATTGTAAATTGTTGGCTGCCTCTGGCGAGACCCAAATGATATATTAAATATTGTCACGAAATTGGGTCTATCAAATTTAAATATATAAGAAATGCTGGAAACCCTTTTACAATCAAAAGCATGAAAATGTGATATAGGGGTCACAGGTCGTATTTTTCTCGAGGACTAGTTGATACAATTTGATTCGCGCTTGTATTTGTGTGTCGTTTATGTTTTCGGGTTTCAAATGTCATTGGGTTTTGGTTTACTTGGACGTGGACAAACAAGAGAAATGAAGAAACTTAACTATTGAACTTAAACTAGGTAGATGCAGTTTACAACCCAACCAATAAGGAAATTAACTCTAACCACTCAAATGAAATGCAAGCAAGCTGTGAATGTTTACCATTTTGATTTGCAAGCAGGACCAACTAATGCAGAAATGAATTCTCATTCAAAACCAAACCTCCACTTGGTACAAAGGCAGCAATGAAAGTTAGGCAAACTGATACACGATTAGTTCCAGAGCCTTACTTGACACAAGTTGTCAAATTTAAGCACTTGACACGCAAAGGAGAGAAAACTGATGTATTGCAATTAATTCCAAATGAAACTCTATTAACTGATGCGAACCAATAGGAATTTAACCTAGCTGTAATGTTCAGAAATTATCAGAGACAGAAATGGATTGGGGAGTTCAAAATCTGTCGAATGCCATTGGAAGCTCAGAATTTAGTGCAATAGTTTGCTGAAGGTAAGTTTACTGGATTCCCATCAATGTTTACTCTTTTCTTGATACAAAGGCAGGTTCTATCAGCTTGATACTCAGGGAATACGCTGAAACTTCAGAATTGTATAACGTGCAGGAATTTCAGAAATGGACAAGAATGCAGAAATGCAGATTTGGATACAGAAAATTGATGTGCAGAAACTATCAGGACCATCAGAATTCAAGATCGTGTATTTAATGATCAGGCAGGATAAAGAAGCTTAAACTTGCAGAATTGCAATCAATTTGGAACTAAAAAAACTGAAGCTAAACACTTGCAGAAACTAAAAGCTGAAACAGCATGAATTTGGACACTGAATACGCAGCTGATCCTTTAGAAACCAACTGCGTAAATTTAGTCCAAGGTCTTTTGAGATGCAACCAACTACAAGATCAATTCAGAGAATAAAACTTAAACTAACTCGATACAAATAAAGGGCTGATACACAGCAGATTGGACAGAAATTGCAGAAACGAAGCAAATCAGAAATGGCACGCAACAGGGAATCTGATACGCAAGGTTGTAAACAGAATTAAACTGAAGTTTAAACTAATAAATCACTAAACAAGTTCCTAAACATCTAACTTGAAGAATTAAAGCTAGATTACAACTAGATCTATGCAATAAATGAAACTTAACCAGACTGAAATGAAGACAGAAACAGAACAAGAGCAGTAAACCGAAATTACAGCTACGAAACTGAATGAAACTAAATTATCTAAGCTACTCCTCAACCATCCTCCAATTCAAGAGCTCCTTGGTTGTCAATCAAGGGAGAACCTCGGACCCGCAAGCTCCACAAATCAGTGAAAATTGCCTCTGCTACCGAATCTGATCAGACCATGCTCAAACTGCAATTCAGCTCCGAATTCTTCAATCTCGCTGTTATGGCTTGCGAATTGGATTTGGGGATGACCGAGACCTTCCAGGGAACCCCTCTGGTCAGCTCGAATGCGGTGGAAATGGAATACAGCTGAGTTCGTTGAAGTCGGATAGCAAATCTGCCGAGACCTCGCGCAACTTCGCTATTGAGCAGAAATCGAATCTGAGACCTCGCTGAGAATCTCTTCACTGACCTAACCCTTGCTTTGATGATGGATTGAGGGATCGCGCCTCCTTGGATGAAGAAACTAGCTAAAGAAACGAGAAGAAACTGAAGAAGAGTGCTGTAGCGGCGGAGACGCGACGGGGAGGAGCTGCTGCGCATTTCTGATTAAATAGAAACAAATGGACGACTCAGATTGCTTTGATGAAATCCAACGGTAGATCTTGATCTGATTTGAGCCAAACTTTTATGATGATGATCTGGGGTCAGGATCTGCCTTGTGGTAGCTCGGATCCTCCAGATATGTAACGGATGGTCCAGATCAACTCTATCTGTGAATGGACGCTCTAGAGCCCTCCTTGCTTGATCCAACGGTTGATTGAGCTCTGATTGGGATGAAACCTTCAGATCTTGATCATAGAGCTTGATCAACCCTAACCCTAGCTCGGATTGCTTCAGATCGTCCCAGATGGCTCAGATCTAGCCGCTCTTGAATCGGATGACCCGGATTAATCGTAGGCTTGATAATTCGATCCGGTTCACATCCGACTCAGGTTTGATCCAGTATGCCCTAGGTCCAGGATCCTTTCATGCCTACAAAAATATATCAGAAAATTAGTGGCCAAATAATCCAAAAATATGTAATTTTGCAATTAAATCCAAAATAAGAGGAAATCCTAAAACCTAGGGTAAAATCACAAATAAGCAATAAAAACATAGGTCAAACATGGATTTTAACATCTAAAATAATCACAAAAATGGTACTTATCAACTCCCCCACACTTAACCTTGAGCGTCTCGCGAAACTACTAAATAAGTATCCCTTAGGCTTTCTTAAGCATAATTAGAAGCAAATGAAAAGAAATTACCTAAGGTTGTCAATTCTCATAAATCTAAACTCTATGGATTAGTATCTTGTCCTTAAATCAACAACTTGACCTTTTCATCTATCATGAGTCATTGAGATGAATTTAAATCACTAACCTTTCAAGGGAAGTTTTGGTGGCTCTCTCTTAAGTTCTAAGTTGGTGATGGAAGTGGAGCTCACTCAAACACACATGCTTCTTGCACTACCATAAGCTTGCTTATTATCTAATCTCCACCATTATTCATGATTAGGATCAACAACTATAAAAACAAAGGAAAACATGAAAAATGGTGAGAAATGAAATAAAGACTAAGAAAATAGAAAATTTTGATGGAGTGGAAGACTTGGTTGTTTAAAAATGTTTCCAATGTGCCTTGCCCCTCTTATCAGTCCTCTAGTGATATCAAAAGCGTGGTGGAGTAAATCTTGAGTAAATTCCTTTGACTTGGATGAAAAATAACTCCATTTGATCTTAATGTGCCAAGTTTCAATTTTTGTGCCAACCTTGCTTCTTTCACTCTTTCCTCAGATTTTTTTTTTCTTTCTTTCTCTCTAGTGAATTCAGAATGTAATGGAGCAAAGAATTTGATTTGGATGTGAGAAACTTCACTTGATTTCATGGTGCCAAAGTTCACTTGTGTCCACTTTGTTTCTCTCTTTTTCTTTTCTTTTCTCAAACTGTTTTTTTTTTCTTTTTCTTTTTGCTTTTGTCTCAGCTTCCAAATTCTGTTTCTGATCAACTGTGATGTACTCAACATTCTTTGATGCATTTCTGAATTTTATTCTCTGATTCACAGCCCAGAAAAATCCAATTTCAGCCTCCAAGTTGACACAATTCTGCACAAACTGCTTATAGGGAAAACCACCTTCTGAATTTTCTTTTCCAACTGCATTTCCCACTCTGATTTCTCCCAACCAGCTGCAGTTTTCGAATCCTAAATCATGCATCATATGGTTCATGAATTTTTCAGCTGCAATTCCTCTTCTAATCCACCCAGAATTTCAATTCAGCACAGATTTTAGCTTTTTAACTCAGATTTTCTGTTTTGTTTCATATCTATCCATCTCCCAGCTTCAATTTCGAACTCATCATCCCTTCATTTCAGATATTTTACACTGCTTTCAGCATCCAATTCAGACTAGCAAAATGGCCGAAACATCTTATATTAACTGCAATTTCAGCTGCTTGCAAGTGGAGTTCTTGTGGCACAAATTTTCTGCATTAATTCAGATTGGGCTGCTTCAATTTAGCATCTTCAGCTGCAATTCAGATTCCAACTAAGTGGCCGAACAGCTTCCTAACAAAGAAAAACTGCAATTTCAAACAATTCTGACCATCTTCACAATTTTTTTTTCTTTGGCACAAACTGTTTTCTCACTTCCAGCTCACAGATTTCATCCAATTGCCTTCACCTTGGATTTGGCACTGAATTAGCATCAATTGAATTCATGCTTCCTAAATCACCATTTCCTTGTCGGATTCAAACAGAATTTGCATGATGGGTTGGCTGAATTCAATTGGAAGTTGGCACCAAACTCCCTCACTAGCCTCTTCACTAAAAATTCTGCACAACTTCAATTTAGCTTCATTCAAACTTCTCAGCCTTCAATTCAGGCTTAAACAAAGGGCTGTCAACCATTCTTGGTCCACATCATTTCCGATCCAAGTTAACTCCTCAAAAAAAAATTTTTTTTTTTCTTCCTTCACTTTGGCAAACAAAGTTGCATTTGCGTGCCACTTTAAACTTGAATGTGCAGAATTTTTTTTTCTAATGCATGCCACTTGGATCTTCAAAATATGTTAAGGAAGCTAGATCTCCAATTGCTTCCTTCTTTCTTGCTCATTCTTGACATCAAACTCATTCTTGGCACATGTAATTTGCAAAATTTTTTTTTCTTGAAATGCCTCTTTGATACCAAATCTTTCCAAAATGCTAGTCACTCCCCCACACTTAAATCTTTGTCCGTCTCGGGCAAAATAACATCAAGAAACAATCCAAACAACAAGTCTAATGAAAAGTGAGGGTAAGAGTAAGAAATAAGTAAAGAAAAATGGAATGAACATGATTTTTTTCTTAAAATTGATAAGGAAGGGAAAACAAATGGATTAGCCTCTATAGGTGTGATCCAATCATTGAAATATGGTTTTGACAGAACCTAAGCAAGTTCTAGAGCACAATAATATAGGTGTGTCACAAAAATAAGGCTAATTCTCACTAGGTAAAAATAATTCATCCCAAGTTCTCAATTAAGAATCTAAAACCAAGTAGTACTCAAGCATCCAAGAATTCATCCATTAGCTCAAACCTTAAGTCTTAACAACCAAATTTAATTTATTTTCAAAAGACTCTAAAATGCTATGGAGATAACCTAGAGGGATACTTTTATTTCTACTCATGCAAGAAAAAGTGACAAAAGAAATAACATGCATTTATTTACAAGGACTCAGTTCAAAGGAAAATTCTAATTCTATGAAGCATGAAAATGAAAATGAAATAAAAGAAAATACAAGAAAAATCAAACTCCCTTTTATTCTGGTGGACGGAGTCGATCCAAAAGTAGCCTTCATCTTGGTAGTGGAGGAACATGGGTAGCTGAGTGAATTCGGGCTCCCCCACACTTGAACTTTACAAAATTTTGTTCAGGTGGCCTAAGGCGATTCAGGTTCAAGAGCCATTCAAGGGATGGAGTGCTTTTAATTAAAGTCAGATCATCTCCTCCTTCTTGATGCCCTTCAGAAGTCCTTCCAGGAGGCTGAAGTCTGTTCAGTTGGAGTACCCACTCCTGAAGTCTTCTGGACCCTGCAAAACAATGCAATACCTCTCTCAAGTGTTCAGGGTCAGAAAGAAATGATATAAATTCAGTCTCTGCATTAAATGAATCCAAAACTGCATCATATTCAATTAAATCAATTCTTGGTATCTCAATAAAAATTTCAAAATCATGTTCTATAAAATTTGCATCCAGATACTCATCACAAATAAAGAAATCAATTTCTGGCTCATCAATAGAAATTTCACAATTATTTTCAATCAAGGGTGTATCAAGCAATGTATAACAGCCAATCAAATCAATCTCAGATATTTCTATGAGTTTCTCACATTCAACCTCAGCATATGACATAGCAAGAGATTCATCAAAATAAATAACATCAATTTCAGGCACTTCTAAAAAATTTTCACTATCCATATCTACAAAAGATGTATCAAGTGATTCATCATAGCAAACAACATCAATTATAGGTGCCTCTAAAATTATTTCGCAATTCATATTTACAATGGATGTGTCAAGTAATGCATGATGATCAATAAAATCAATGTTTGGTACCTCTATTGGATTTTCACAAACAATTTCTACACAAGGTATATCAATAAACTCATCAGAATCAATAACATCAGCACTAGGTACCTCACTGTATTTTTCTGAAGAAAGGGGAGAAATACTTACCTGAGCGTGCTGGAGAATACCTGGAGGTTCTACAAGGGTAGATGTATCCATGGCTTCCTCCTGGTCAAGTACATGCTCCTCTTCAGCCTCAGACTCTGGTGGACAATCAACTGGTGATCCTTGGGTGCTTGCTTCCATCATGCAAGTCCCTACACTTTCTGGTTCATCATCTAAATCTTGTGGTGGTCCCTGGGGCTTAGTGCAATCCCCTACACCTATGGAATCATCTCCTATGCATTCTTCTAAAATATCTGCATCAACAATATTAGCAAAATTAGGACCATCAATAATGCTATCATCACAAAATAGAAAATGAGAAGGGTCCTGTGGAGCTTCAATTTCTTCTTCTGGAGCTGAAAAATTTGGAATTGAATTTTGAGTAGGAATCTCCGGAGGGATGCATGCTGTAGGTGCCCAGACTTTAATGTATTCTTCTTCTTCTTCTTCTACTAAATTTGCAAGATTAATTGAAGAAGGACTTTGCCATGCACTAGGGTCACCTTGAACTGATATAAAACCAACTCCGGGGCTCTCAGAATTACAAGCAGCTTGAGAAGATAATTGTTCTGCTCTTTGGGCTTTTATCTGATTCAATCGATCTTGCACGTTTTGAAACCATTGTTGTTGTTGTTCTTGAAAAGTTTGCTGTTGTTGTTGGATTTGTTGACACATCTCCCTAATCCTTTGGTGTAGAGCCTCATCCCAATCAGGATCATCAAAACCTCCTTGGTTAGTGTGGAACCCCTGTTGGTCTTGAAATGGAAAATAGGGCTGCTGAAGTCCAGGAGGAGGTTGTGCATGTTGAAATGGAATGTGATGGGGCTGCTCAAATGGATGAAATGACTGATTAAATTGCTGAATATTTGGTTCACAAGTTGGTGGAGATGGCTGAAAACTGTAGCCCTGAAAATCTTGGATTTGAGGTTGAAATTGTGGTGGTGAACACTGAATTTGAGTGGGCTGTTGGTATTGATTTTGGTGCTGAATTTGTTGAGGATATGGCTGGAAATTGCTTTGGAAATTTGATGGACCTTGCTGAAAACTATGATAGGGCTGCTGAAAACTCTGAAACTGCTGCCCATTCTGAAAATTCTGGAAAATTGGTTGAATTGGCTGAAAATCCGGCTGAGTTTGTTGGAATTGCGGTTGAAATGGTTGTGGTGGCTGAAATGGTTGACATGGTAGCTGAAATTGCTGAATTTGTGGATCAAAATTCTGAAATGGTGGCTGCCCATGCTGAAAATTCTGAAAATTTTGAAATGATGGTTGATCTTGTGGCTGAAATTGAAAGTTTGGTTGCTGAAAATTAGGATAGGGCTGCTGGAATTCTTGATTTAGCTGCTGAAATTGCTGGAGAGGCTGAAATTGTGGCTGAGGTAGCTTCTGATAAGTAGATGACTGAGCTTTACGTTCTAGTTGGTAGTCCAACCCCTTTAACACATTTTTTAACTCCTCCAATGCCTCTTCTATCTCTTTTGACCCCATTTTGAATTTGCAGCCCTGTCACAAAACAAACAAGAAAAATGGCAGCAACCGTATACAAAAGAATAAGCAACAAAAATAGAACCCAATGATATATCAAAAAGCATACAAGCAAAAATCAAACAAATCAACTAGTTGCTTCCCCGGCAACGGTGCCAAAAATTTGGCGAGACCCAAATGATATATTAAATATTGTCACGAAATTGGGTCTATCAAATTTAAATATATAAGAAATGCTGGAAACCCTTTTACAATCAAAAGCATGAAAATGTGATATAGGGGCCACAGGTCGTATTTTTCTCGGGGACTAGTTGATACAATTTGATTCGCGCTTGTATTTGTGTGTCGTTTATGTTTTCGGGTTTCAAATGTCATTGGGTTTTGGTTTACTTGGACGTGGACAAACAAGAGAAATGAAGAAACTTAACTATTGAACTTAAACTAGGTAGATGCAGTTTACAACCCAACCAATAAGGAAATTAACTCTAACCACTCAAATGAAATGCAAGCAAGCTGTGAATGTTTACCATTTTGATTTGCAAGCAGGACCAACTAATGCAGAAATGAATTCTCATTCAAAACCAAACCTCCACTTGGTACAAAGGCAGCAATGAAAGTTAGGCAAACTGATACACGATTAGTTCCAGAGCCTTACTTGACACAAGTTGTCAAATTTAAGCACTTGGCACGCAAAGGAGAGAAAACTGATGTATTGCAATTAATTCCAAATGAAACTCTATTAACTGATGCGAACCAATAGGAATTTAACCTAGCTGTAATGTTCAGAAATTATCAGAGACAGAAATGGATTGGGGAGTTCAAAATCTGTCGAATGCCATTGGAAGCTCAGAATTTAGTGCAATAGTTTGCTGAAGGTAAGTTTATTGGATTCCCATCAATGTTTACTCTTTTCTTGATACAAAGGCAGGTTCTATCAGCTTGATACTCAGGGAATACGCTGAAACTTCAGAATTGTATAACGTGCAGGAATTTCAGAAATGGACAAGAATGCAGAAATGCAGATTTGGATACAGAAAATTGATGTGCAGAAACTATCAGGACCATCAGAATTCAAGATCGTGTATTTAATGATCAGGCAGGATAAAGAAGCTTAAACTTGCAGAATTGCAATCAATTTGGAACTAAAAAAACTGAAGCTAAACACTTGCAGAAACTAAAAGCTGAAACAGCATGAATTTGGACACTGAATATGCAGCTGATCCTTTAGAAACCAACTGCGTAAATTTAGTCCAAGGTCTTTTGAGATGCAACCAACTACAAGATCAATTCAGAGAATAAAACTTAAACTAACTCGATACAAATAAAGGGCTGATACACAGCAGATTGGACAGAAATTGCAGAAACGAAGCAAATCAGAAATGGCACGCAACAGGGAATCTGATACGCAAGGTTGTAAACAGAATTAAACTGAAGTTTAAACTAATAAATCACTAAACAAGTTCCTAAACATCTAACTTGAAGAATTAAAGCTAGATTACAGCTAGATCTATGCAATAAATGAAACTTAACCAGACTGAAATGAAGACAGAAACAGAACAAGAGCAGTAAACCGAAATTACAGCTACGAAACTGAATGAAACTAAATTATCTAAGCTACTCCTCAACCATCCTCCAATTCAAGAGCTCCTTGGTCGTCAATCAAGGGAGAACCTCGGACCCGCAAGCTCCACAAATCAGTGAAAATTGCCTCTGCTACCGAATCTGATCAGACCATGCTCAAACTGCAATTCAGCTCCGAATTCTTCAATCTCGCTGTTATGGCTTGCGAATTGGATTTGGGGATGACCGAGACCTTCCAGGGAACCCCTCTGGTCAGCTCGAATGCGGTGGAAATGGAATACAGCTGAGTTCGTTGAAGTCGGATAGCAAATCTGCCGAGACCTCGCGCAACTTCGCTATTGAGCAGAAATCGAATCTGAGACCTCGCGGAGAATCTCTTCACTGACCTAACCCTTGCTTTGATGATGGATTGAGGGATCGCGCCTCCTTGGATGAAGAAACTAGCTAAAGAAACGAGAAGAAACTGAAGAAGAGTGCTGTAGCGGCGGAGACGCGACGGGGAGGAGCTGCTGCGCATTTCTGATTAAATAGAAACAAATGGACGGCTCAGATTGCTTTGATGAAATCCAACGGTAGATCTTGATCTGATTTGAGCCAAACTTTTATGATAATGATCTGGGGTCAGGATCTGCCTTGTGGTAGCTCGGATCCTCCAGATATGCAACGGATGGTCCAGATCAACTCTATCTGTGATTGGACGCTCTAGAGCCCTCCTTGCTTGATCCAACGGTTGATTGAGCTCTGATTGGGATGAAACCTTCAGATCTTGATCATAGAGCTTGATCAACCCTAACCCTAGCTCGGATTGCTTCAGATCGTCCCGGATGGCTCAGATCTAGCCGCTCTTGAATCGGACGGCCCGGATTAATCGTAGGCTTGATAATCCGATCCGGTTCACATCCGACTCAAGTCTGACCCAATATGCCCTAGGTCCAGTATCCTTTCTTGCCTACAAAAATATATCAAAAAATTAGTGGCCAAATAATCCAAAAATATGTAATTTTGCAATTAAGTCCAAAATAAGAGGAAATCCTAAAACCTAGGGTAAAATCACAAATAAGCAATAAAAACATAGGTCAAACATGGATTTTAACATCTAAAATAATCACAAAAATGGTACTTATCAGCCTCAACCAAAAGACAACGATTTTTATTTGTTGTTAAATTATTGTTTAAATCATACACAAACAACGGTTTATTACTAATGTTAACCTGTTGTCGATCACATTAAAAGACAACGGTGAAAACTTATTGCTACACTGTTGTTATTGACTATAAACGACAACGGTTTGTAACTGTTGATGTAGACCACCCCCCCTTTTAACAACATGGCCTTTAACAACAGTGATTTTCGCTTACGACAACGGTGAACGCCCGTGGTTAATTAGCATTTTTCTACTAGTGGTCAACTCTCCCATAAGACTCATTTCAAACTCACTTTCTATGTGTCCAATGAATTCATTTAAATAGCCCTTGTTGTTTGAGCCACAAATTATGTCATCGACATATACTTGGGCCACAAAAATATTGTCACCATCTCAACGTAGAAATAGTGTAGGGTCTATTTGGCCTCTTACAAAGCCTTTTTCAATCAGAAAAGTTGACAACCGCTCGTACCAAGCTCGGGGTGCTTGTTTAAGACTATAAAGTGCCTTTTTGAGCTTGAACACGTGGTTTGGGAATTCGATACTCTTAAATCCCAGAGGTTGTTCGACATAGACCTCTTCCCTAATCAAACCATTTAGAAAAGCCGATTTGACGTCCATTTGATATAATTTGAAACCACGATGTGCTGCAAATGCTAGCATCAATCGGATGGACTCTAATCATGCCACGGGAGCATAGGTCTCATCATAATCAAGGCCTTCAACTTGACTGTAGCCCTTGGCTACTAAGCGTGCCTTGTTTCTAATGATTTCTCCCTTATGGTTCAATTTGTTCTTAAAGACCCATTTGGTTCCAATGATAGTGGTCTTCTTAGGTCTAGGGACTAAGTCCCAAACTTGACTCCTTCAAATTGACCTAGTTCATCTTGCATTACAATGATCCAATCGGGATCATTTAATGCTTCATCAATTTTTCTAGGTTCAATTTCGGAAATTAGGGCAACTTCATTAGCCTCATTCTGGAAGAATGATCTAGTCCTAACCCCATGATGGATGTCTCCAACAATTTGGTCTTGGGGATGACTAGAGGCTAATCTAGTTTGCCTAGGTGTTGGTGGTGCTTCTTGAATAGGTTCACTAGACATAAGCTCAGCCTCAGGATCCGGCTGATCAATGGGTTGTCTGGGCTCACCGTCATCGGATTCATCACCATCAACAAAATTTGGACTCTCATTCAAACTTAGTCTCCTAAGTTCGAATTGGACTTCATCTTCTGGTTGACCATTGACTTGTGGAATTTCTTCAAAAACAACATCAGAAGACTCTTCAATTAATCTAGATTTCTTGTTGTAGACTCGATAGGCTTTGCTAACTAGGGAATACCAGACTAGTATCCCTTCATCAGCCTTTGCTGTGAACTTTCCAAGATGGTCCTTGGTGTTTAGGATGAACACCTTACAACCAAACACCCTAAGATGTTTAACCGTAGGTGGTTTCCCAAACCAAAGTTCATGGGGAGTCTTTCCTAAAAACCTATGGATGAGGACTCGATTTTGCACATAGCAAGCTGTATTTACAGCTTCAGCCCATAAGTAACTCGGGAGTGAGTACTCATTAAGCATGCTTCGTGCAGCCTCTTGTAGAACAAGATTCTTCCTCTCTACAACACCATTTTGTTGTGGTGTTCTAGGAGTAGAGAACTTATGTCTATAACCTCTATCTTGACAAAATTCTAAAAACCGTTGGTTTTGAAATTCACCTCCATGATCACTTCTAATTGTCTTAATTGTTGATGATTTTTCATTTTCAACTCTTCTACAAAAAGAAATGAAAACATCTAAGGTTTGGTCTTTATATTTTAAAAAGTAGGTCCACGTATATCTAGTAAAATCATCAATGATCACAAAACAATATCTACTTCCATTCAATGATATGATAGTACTACAATCAAATAGATCTATGTGAAGTAAATCTAAAGCTGTAGAAGTACTTACAGTGCTCTTACCTTTATGTGCAGATTTCGTTTGCTTACCCATTTGACATGCATCACAAAGTTTGTCCTTTTCATACTTGATGCTTGGTAAGCCACGAACTAATCCCTTGTTGGCCAACTTCCGGATGTTCTTCATATTCACATGTGTAAGTCTCCGGTGCCAAAGGGTGGACTCTTCGTCTTTTGACATGAGACACTTAGCAAAAGCATTAGTAGCACTTTTAAATGAAACTTGATAAATATTGTCTACTCTTGTTCCTACTAGTACCGTGTCCAAGGTGTCATGTTGTCTAACTAGACATTGACTTGGTTGAAAATCAATTGTTAACCCGTGTCACACAATTGACTGACACTTAGGAGATTAAATGTCATCCCCTTGACTAGAAGGACATTGAAATTCTAAGACATTTGGATATTTGAATGTCTCCTATTCCTATGACCTTAAGACTACCATTGTTACCAAATGAAATATTTTTTTTTTATCATAAAAGAAGGATCTTATTCCAAGAAGAGAAAAACCATATATAGAAGGGGGACCAAACCTGACCTTCTAATATGGAGTAACATGAAAATGAAAATAAAAGGATTTACAATTTGAAAATCAAAATAACAGATTGGTTATATCGTCTTCATTGCTTTCAGCACTAATCAGAAACTCTGGATACTTGAGAACTTGCCCACTTTTCCACCAAGTGTCAACTCCAAGGTCTAACAGAAAACCTTCATTCTTTTCCATAAACTATTGCCTATAGGCTCTTCATAGCGATCACAATAAGAATTCATCAACCATTCCATAAAATCACAAGATCTAAGGCATACAGAGTTCAGCCAAAAATATTTATCAGATCTATCTGTTCCATGGTTTTACTTGAAAACTGTCTCAAAAATTAAGCCCAAGATCTATTAATTCAGATTTCCTCCATGAAATAAATAGATTCAGCATCAAGTAGAAAACCATCAAAAAGACCCTCTTATGGCTTCAGGCTTCATATAATCGAAAACCAAATGAGAAGATCAAAATCAGCTATTGATACAATTTGGTATTCTCCTTTAGAATGTCATATAATTTCAAGTTTGTAGAATCACAAAACTGCAAATATATTCAGGATACTCTCAAGACCATTTAAGGATCAAGGAAGCAACAAATGAGTGTCCCTCTGCACCGAACCAATCATATAAGATCCATATATGGAAACCAAAAAACCATCATAATAGAGTCAGCCAAGAAATAATTTTTATGCAATAAATTTTTGAGCCAATCTAATATATGGCAAATCCGATTTATCATTCTTACATATACCATATAGGATCTTATCCTTTTTCCAGTCCTTTACTGATCTTTCACCGTTAAAACCAAGACCTTTATTAGCAAGGTAATCGGCCGCAGCATTAGCTTCTCTAGCAAGGTAATCGGCCGCAGCATTAGCTTCTCTATAAACGTGAGTGCAAACAACTTCATACTTCCGGATCAGATGTTTTATTCTTAATACAAGCTTCCGAAACTCCCATCCTACCTTCGGGGACTTAATAGTCTTCAAGGCAACTAAGGAATCGGATTCAAGCCAGACTGGCCATAGATTGTAAGCCTCACACATCTCTAAACCATGTAGAATTGCCATCAACTCTGCCATTGTATTATTGCCAAATCCTAGTGTACCATGTTTAGCCATTACGAGTTGGCCTACATGATCTCTAATAATCACTTCATACGATGCTATTCCAGGATTCCCCTTCGAACATCCATCCGTATTCAACTTGAAGCTTCCTAGCTTTGGCTTTCTCCAATACACCACTGAGATTACATTTCTAATTTGAAATTTGAAGTCCATTCCCCAATCCATTGCAACCGACATATAACCTTTCCAATGTTTGAAGTTTATAATTCCTGCAGCTTTTCCCATATGGAGATAATGTATGATTTCTTTACAAATCTTTTTTCCTTCCATTTTGATTTCACGATGCTTAGCATCGTTCCTAGCAGTCCATAGATGCCACAGAATAAGAAAAGGCAGCACTTCCTTGATGTGTCCAGATTTCGACCAATTAAGACCAAATTTCCAAACCTCCCATGGACGATATCTGTTTAAAGAAAAGGCATTAATGAAATAAGTCCATACCTCTTTAGCTATTGGTCCAGAAAAAATAAATGATCCCAAGATTCCGAAGAATTACAACATTGGCATCGAGAAGCTAAGTGAATTCCTCTTTGCTGTAATATACTGTCCACCGGAAACCTTTGTTTCTGAAAACGCCATGCAAAAATAGAGATATTTGGAGTAAGAATACCACTCCAAATTACAGAATTAAGGGATTCCATAGGCTGAGTCTGCCGCAAACTGTTCCATGCAGATTTTAATGAAAAAGTACCATCCATTGAAGGTTTCCATACAATCTGATCAGGTCCCTCCTGCTGTATAGGAATTTTTTGTATTTCTGCAATTACATTCTTTGGCAGAAGAGATCTAAAAGGATGCAGCATCCAGTCCCCATTAACCATGAGATCTGATATCATAGTTTCAGTCTTTCCTGGTAGCAAAATAGACTGGTATAGAGGCCCGCTATCCAACCAATTATCAAACCAAAAATTGAGTTTACCTTCTCCCAAAAGCCAGCCAACGTTAGACTCTGCCAAACTGCGGATTTTATACATCCTTTTCCAACATGAGGAGGCACTGCTTTTAGCTGGGGCTACTACCGGATGATTCTTCTTGCAGTACATCTTCTTAAGGTATAGTGCCCATGGAGTAGATTGCTCTCTAAATCTATACCATAACTTGATTGCCATTGCTGTGCTAAAGTCAGCCAGACTTCTTATTCCTAAGCCTCCTTCCATTTTTGGATGACATATCTCCTTCCAAGCTATCCAATGGATTTTACTACTTGAAGCCGCTGATCCCCAGAAAAAATTCGCAAAAATCATCTCCAGTTTATGAAGTATAGACAATGGAGGAAGGAGTACTTGTAATAAATACAGAGGCATAGAACATAAAACACTTTGAATCAAAATAAGTCGGCCTCCATACGATAATTTGGATAAATTCCAACCAAGAAGTTTTCTCTTTATTTTGTCCAACAAGGGTAGATAATATGTTGTCTTCTTTTTACCACCGAAAATAGGGGAACCCAAGTAGGTTATCGGCCAAGAACCTTCTGTAAATCCTGTGATCTCTGAGATGGATTTTCTGCGTGCATCAGTGATGCTTCTTGATGGGTATACCAAACTTTTCCCTTCATTTATGGCTTGACCTGATTGAGCCTCATATGATTTAAGAAAGATCTTAATCTTTTCAACACAATCAATAGAACCATTCATGAATATCATAATATCATCTGCGAAGGCTAAATGAGAGACTTTCATATCACATCCCGTGGAAAACCATATTCTTGGATTTTTAATAAAAAGTTCTTCTAAACCTCTAGAAAAAAATTCCGCAGCTATAATGAATAAAAAAGGGGAGATGGGATCACCTTGTCTGAGCCCCCTTTTAGCCTGAAAAAAACCTGATAGATGACCATTAATAGAAATCGAAAACCAACAATGAGCTACACATCCCCTGATGAGATTAATGAAGGATGTTGAATAACCAAAGGCTGACATGATTTTGAATAATAAGCTCCATTGAACACGATCAAAGGCTTTTTCCATATCTAGTTTCAGAATCAGGTTCCCCCCCCCCCCTCACATGATAATTGAGTTTATGATTTAATTCCTGAGCCAAGAGGATGTTATCTGATATCAGCCTACCTTCCACAAAACCACTCTGAGCTGGTGAGATTACCTTATGTAAGGTCTTGCTCAGTCTATTCGCCAAGCATTTAGAAATAATCTTATAAGAAACATTACAAAGGCTTATAGGTCTAAAATTTTGCCAGCTTTGAGCATTTTCAATTTTTGGAATCAAAACAATAGTTGTAGCGTTCATCCCCTTTGGTAAAGGCTCTCCTTTGAAATAATCTATCACTGCATGACATACATCCTCTTTGACAATATCCCAACAAAAAACGTAAAAGAAAGCTGAGAAACCATCTGGACCAGCAGCGCTTTCTTGATCCATTTCATCAATAACTTGCTTAATTTCCTCCATGGAAGGTGTAGCTGTCAAACCAACATTCTCCATATTGTTAATTAGCCTAGGAATATGAGATAAGTCTGCCGCATCACCATCAAAGCTATCTCCTGTTAAAAGGTTTTCAAAAAATTTAACACCCGAATTTCTGATTTGCTCGGGCTCATCTAAACAAATCCTTCATCCCATATCCTGTGAATTCTGTTAGCCATCTTTCTTTTTTGCACCAAAGAATGGAAAAATTTCGTGTTCCATTCCCTTCTTTCATCCATTTGATAGCAGCTTTCTGCCTCCAGAAATCCTCTTCCATTTGCATTGTTTTAAATAGCTGTGCTTGACATTTGTTTCTTCTGATCTTATTCTCTTCCGATGGTTCCAAGTCGAAAGTCTTCTCTGCCTCTGAGAAAAGATTTTCTGCTTTCTGAATATTAACATGAATATTACCAAAGATCTCTTTATTCCACCACTTCAGATGGTTTTTAAGCCTCTTCAATTTGTGTTGTAATTTTATTAGCCCAGATCCATAGCTAGGCAGATTCCAATTTAATCTCACAGTTTGCAAAAAACCTTGGTGTCTCGTCCACATCCTTTGAAATCTAAAGGAAGCTATGGGTTTCTCAAAGCTTGGAAAGGAGATCAAAAGGGGGCAGTGATCAGAAGCCGCCCTACTTAAGTGCTCCACCTTAACTGAATAGCCCTGATCTTGCCATGATGGAGAAAGCATAATTCTGTCCAGTCGCTTCCACACTTTATTATTTGTCCATGTAAAAGGATCCCCTACAAAACCAGCATCTTGTAATCCCGAAAGCATTATAAAGTTGTTAAAATCTTCTGTTTCACCTGACATGGTAAGACATCCTGCAGAATGTTCCTTCACATTAGCAATAACATTAAAATCCCCACCAATCATCCATAGTTCTTCACCTATTGACTTGATATTTTCAAGCTTCTCCCAGAGTTCGTATCTACTTGTCCTGGAACACTTTGCATAAACTACCGTGAGCCATATATCAGATGGAAATAGTGCTGATTTTAAACAAAGGTGGAGGGATTGTTCATGGTCTATCAATACCTTACAGACTATATTAAAGGTATGAGCAAACCAAATCTTCCCTGTGCAGTTTGAAATAATAGAATCAAAACCCAATCTTCTTGACATAATATTAGCATCCAGAGCTATAAATGGTTCCAAAATTCCAAGGAAATTCAAATTGAAACGCTTTTTAAAAAACAAAATTCTTCTAAGAGAAGCTGAATTACCTATACCTCTAATATTCCAAATCATACCTGCCATCTAAAGAATTACCGAGGGGAAATCTTGCAATGCCTTGGTTTTGCTTCTAGTAATTCTTTGAAAATCTCCTGGCTGATCATTTATATTTTTTGGAACATAATTCAGAATAGAAGATTTGTTTTTATTCAGAGGAAGCGAAGAAGATCTACGCAATTGCCCTATCCCTTCCTCATCAATTTCAGATTTCTCCATAAAGGATTTATATATGACACCTCCCTCTGTATCCTCCATTAGTAATGAAACTTCAGAAGGTTCCTGTGCATCTTCAACCCTTACTTCATTCTGCACTGGTAGAAAAGGCTTTTCAATAGTTTTCTGCTCATTCATTTGCCTTTTACTAAGATTACCTTTAGGGACTTCAGCTGCCACATCCCCCTTTTCAAGCAAAGATCCAGCTGACTTATGTGCACTTATTCCTTGAATTTCCAACATATCTTCACATCTGTCTTCTTTATCCTCTACTAGATTATTTTCCTCATGTATCCATCCATCATCTATTACGTTCAAGTCACCTTGTTCATCCACCTCTGAAGTATCTAGCATCTGAAACTGATTACCATTCCTCTCCTTTACTTTTGCTTCATCAAATTTGGGATTGTTAAGATCAATTTTTTTACTCCAAATTTGTTTATCCGCCATATGCAAACCAGAGCCTCTTGCTCCCTTGGGAACATCTTTTCTCCGATAACCTGGTGGAAATCCTTGAGACATATCTTTTTGCCACTTAGCACGTTCCATTTCTAGATCTTCCATTCTTTGATCTTCATTTAGATTCCTCTGGTTACTAGCAACATCTGTTTCTTTATTTTTCCCATTCTTCCAATCTGGTTTTGGTTTATTTCCAAACACATAGCATTCATCAATTGAATGACCCAAATGCATGCAATGTTGGCAGTATTTTGGGAGTTTTTCAAACACCACATGTTGAGTCCTCTTCTCTGTGCCTATCCCGATCCAGAATTCTTCAATCTTTGGTTTTAGAAGATCTATTTCGACACAAACTCTTGCCATCGAGAGCCTTGATCCATCTGCAGTGGCTTCATCTAGTTTGATTGGTTTTCCAACTATACGAGCAATGGAGAAGAGACTTTGCTTGTTAAAAAGATGAATTGGCAGATCTGGCAGCTGGATCCAAACCGGGACAAGAGAGGATTCTGCCTCATACGAAAAATAAGGAGACCATTTGAAAATCCGTAAAGGAATGCCTGCAATCAACCAAATTCCTCTTGTCCACAATCTTGCCATGTCTTCATTGGAGTTTAGATGAATAAAGATATATCCCGCTCTAATATTCCAAATCATACCTGCCATTTATAGAATTACAGAGGGGAAATCTTGCAATGCCTTGGTTTTGCTTCTAGTAACTCTTTGAAAATCTCCTGGCTGATTATTTATATTTTTTGGAACATAATTCAGAATAGGAGATTTGTTTTTGATTAGAGGAAGCAAAGAAGATCTACGCAATTGCCCTATCCCTTCCTCATCAATTTCAGATTTCTCCATAAAGGATTTATATATGACACCTCCCTCTGTATCCTCCATTAGTAATGAAACATCAGAAGGTTCCTGTGCATCTACAACCCTTACTTCATTCTGCACTGGTAGAATAGGCTTTTCAATAGTTTTCTACTCATTCATTTGCCTTTTACTAAGATTACCTTTAGGGACTTCAGCTGTCGCATCCCCCTTTTCAAGCAAAGATCCAGCTGACTTATGTGCACTTATTCCTTGAATCTCCAACATATCTTCACCTCTATCTTCTTTGTCCTCTACTAGATTATTTTCCTCATGTATCCATCCATCATCTATTACGTTCAAGTCATCTTGTTCATCCACCTCTGAAGTATCTAGCATCTGAAACTGATTACCATTCCTCTCCTTTACTTTTGCTTCATCAAATTTGGGATTGTTAAGATCAATTTTTTTACTCCAAATTTGCTTATCTGCCATATACAAACCAGAACTTCTTGCTCCCTTGGGAACATCTTTTCTTCGATAACCTGGTGGAAATCCTTGAGACATATCTTTTTGCCACTTAGCACGTTCCATTTCTAGATCTTCCATTCTTTGATCTTCATTTAGATTCCTCTGGTTACTAGCAACATCTGTTTCTTTATTTTTCCAATTCTTCCAATCTGGTTTTGGTTTATTTCCAAACACATAGCATTCATCAATTGAATGACCCAAATGCATGCAATGTTGGCAGTATTTTGGGAGTTTTTCAAACACCACATGCTAAGTCCTTTTCTCTGTGCCTATCCCGATCCAGAATTCTTCAATCTTTGGTTTTAGAAGATCTATTTCGACACAAACTCTTGCCATCGAGAGCCTTGATCCATCTGCAGTGGCTTCATCTAGTTTGATTGGTTTTCCAACTATACGAGCAATGGAGAAGAGACTTTGCTTGTTAAAAAGATGAATTGGCAGATCTGGCAGCTGGATCCAAACCGGGACAAGAGAGGATTCTGCCTCATACGAAAAATAAGGAGACCATTTGAAAATCCGTAAAGGAATACCTGCAATCAACCAAATTCCTCTTGTCCACAATCTTGCCATGTCTTCATTGGAGTTTAGATGAATAAAGATATATCCCGCTCTTAAGAACCGAACATTATACAAACTTGATAGCCCTAAATTTCTGAATGCATTCAGAACAGCAGCGTAGTTTGGGCGTAATCCTGAAAACATTCCAATCAAACAGTATTTGAACGGTTCTGATAGTTCAGCTATCTCTTCTTGTGAGAAAAAAACTCCTGGCTTATCATTGTAGATCAAGATCGGCTTGACTCCATCTCCAATACCTTCAAAGTTTTTCTTTATAGCTCGAGGCGAGACTGGCTTGACAACTGCAGCATATGATGGTTTGACAGCCTCCGGGGAGGAAATCCCGATAGATGAAGGAATCGGGGGATTAGAAGAAGAAAGAAGAACCATCGCCGGTTGCCAGAGGCGTCGGCAAAGGCAGACGGCGCAAAAGCGCCTGAGAAGGAATCGCCCAAGAATCGCCCAAGAATCGCTCAAGAATTGCCTCTTTCACTCGAGTTTCCCCAATCCCCCTGTAATGTATGGGTCCAATTAATTAATTCTTATCTATGATTATCAACAATCAAAACAATTAATTAACACAAAAATGACGAGACAAAGTAAGGAACCAAAGGAAGAGAGTTATACCTTCCTTTACCTCGTAGCCATCTACCTTATGTCCCTCCCCTCTCGGACGTCGTGTGGGCGACGAGCTACTGAGAACCGGGTTCACCAAGGGCTCACCAAAGATCTTCTTCTTGCTCTCCCCGAAACCCTAACCCTAGGGTTTGGAACGCCGCCCACCTCTCCCATGAGCATGCCCCATTGACCCTAAGGGAGCTCCTCCCTTCGCCGGCCACAAGGCTGCCTTCGAGAGGAAGATGAAGAAGAAGGAGAAGAGGAGAAACAAGCTTCTCCTTTACCCAAAACCGGCCAAACAACTCTCCTTCTCAACCTTGTGTCGCTGCCTTGCACAGCCGCCCGCCGACCCCTCTCACGCGCCACCCATCGGCTACCTCCCCTCCTCGCCGTACACCACAAAAGGGAGAGCAAGAGCCTGCCTTTCTCTATCAGTGATCGGCACCCATGAAGGAGAAGAGATGGGATGAGGAAGAAGAGGGTTTCCCTTCTTCTCTAACTAGCGCCCTAGGAGAGAGAAAAGAGAGAGGAGAAGAGAGAGAGCCTTGGGAGGATTAATTAGATGATTAAGCCTTTGTTTCATGATCCCATGAGGTTTATATAGGGCTAAGGTAGGGACCAAGAGGAAGAGTTGGATCTTGGCCTGCTAATGGATCTAAACCCGATCCATTAATGAAGATCCATTCCACTAAAAGATCTCCATTGAATTACCTCACCAACCCCCATATTTTCATATGGGCTCCACCTATTATGAGTCATCCATCCCCCCGTGTTTATGATATCGAATGCCCGTCGATTAACTTAAATTACTGACAATATTAATTAATCGACTTCTGACTTCTTGACTGGTACCACTTGTTGGTGAAGGAAGCACCTAAGTCAAACCTGTGTTTTGATAATGGCAAAGGGTTCAGAAGTTAAGGTGTTAATTGTTAGAACCGGGTGCATGTCGACAAGGATACGAGTTCGTAAAATTTTAAATTTTTACGTGCAGCGGAAGAATTTGCATAAAATAATTTTCTAAATTATTTTAACTTCGTATCTAGCATGCAATCTTATGGTGTGTTGACATAATCATAAAATAAAACTTTGCGGAAAAGTAAACTAATTTACCAAGTACCTCGCGTAACTCGAAGTAAGGGACGAGATCCAACCGTAGCGTCCCTTGGAAGCTCCGCCTCTATTCGCGTCCACGCCGAGTTCTCTTCGGGATGACTTCGCAAAGTCATGAGTTTTGTGCCGACGAAAACTACTAGATTCTCTATAGGCACAACAAAGAAGATCAAGAGAAGAAAAGGAAACTAACCAACGAAGTAACGGAATCGAATTCCGAGAGAGAGGGAGATGTGATCCGCTTCTTCTTCTTCTTGGTTGATTTCTTCTTCTCCTTGAAGCTCACGGCAACACCTTGCCTTGGTGTAGGTTGGGCGCCGGCCCTAATGGAGCTAGGGTGGCCGCCGGCCCTAATGGAAGGGAGGGGGAAGGAGGAGAGAAGAGAAGAGAGAGGGGGAGAGCTCTATTTTGATTATCCAAATCATAGGAATCCAAGGCTTGCTTATGGTTCCTTATATAGTTGCTTCTCCCTTGCCAAGTCTCCTCTTAACCGAATTAACGGAATTAACGGAATTACTTATCATAAGAAATTTATCCTATAAATTCTCTTATGAATTATTCCGTTTAAACCAAGTTTTATTATAACTAACTTTATAATAAAACTAATTAATCTCTCGTTTTATTATGGAATAAATTTTATAAGAAATTTATAAACTTTCTTATTATGAAAAAATCAATTCATAATTTATTTTATAAAATTAAAATAAACCAATTCATAGATTATTTTAACTTCCATAAAAAGAATAAATTTCCATAAATTTATTTATATAAATTTTTTCATACAAATTTATTTATCCATAATTTATAAAACAAATCGCGCTAGATTTTTTTATTAATTAAACCAAAATTATTTGGTTTTTCTCCCTTTAGGTGGCCGGCCAACCAAGGAGGGTTGGCACCCTCTTTGGCTGGCCCAAACCGAGCCGAATCAACGCGAATTAAACTCATTTAATTCGCCCAAAAAGCCTTCAAAAGACTTAGCCATTTTTAGCTTCCATTGCGCCTCTGATTGTCCAGATTCGACTTATTTCTCTTGATCGGAAAATCCAATTTTCAACTCGTTTTAAATCCCTCGAATTACTCGTAGTGCGTGTGACTAAATAGACCTTCGATTTATGTTGGCCGTCTATAATTAACCAATTATAGAACGATCATGAGTGGCACCTAGTAGTACATCATGACCCCCAATTAATCGAAAGATCAATGGTTTGACCTCAGAAGAAATTATTCTGAAACCCTTCAGCAGCTCTAATGAATCGTGCCCCATTCCCTTCACCATCTTATACCCACTTGGTTCAGGACACGGTCTATTTGTGTCAGTCCCCACTAGGCTGACTACGTCACACCTAGCCAAAGTAGTGTCTTTCTCGTCCTTTGGATTTCTAGTTACTCTCATGTATTTAAGAGACTTGCACTCTTAACATGATGTACTCTAGCCAGAGATTTTGAGTAACAATCCGACGATAGGCCTAGGTATACATCTCCTCGCAAGGAGTGGTGAATCCTTTGTAGGCAGTTCAAACATCTTCGGGCACTTCGGTTTACACCCAATCATCCTGGGTCTACACCTCCTTGGAGATGCTTGCTTAAGATGTTAAAGTATAAGTCTTCATGACCAAGATGACTTGAACACCGCAAGTCAAAGGAACATCACACTTAAGCCGCATTAAGAACTTCATTGACATATCTATATAGATTACCATATGAAGTCTTACAGCTAGTCACTCCAATGAACTAGTTCCCATAACTAGCATCCATGTTTATCTACGGACATCCCAATGTCACCAGCCAGTGAGAATCAGCTGATTAGAGAATAACCCATGCTAGTCTCAACAGAATTGATAGTGTCCGTATTTATCAATTCATCGACTAGGGATATTTTCAATACTTCACATTTGCACATTTAGAGATAATCACTAGTTGTGATCCCATCACAAATTCTCTTATGCTGTGAGTTGTATTGCGGACATTCAGTAGATGAGTTTAAGATCCCAATCAAATACACAAGCATGTATACTCAAATAGTGAATTATCATTTGTAAAAATAAATGTTTTACAATCATAAGGCGATTGCCTTAGGACACTTCTCTCATATCACTAACAAACTCCCACTTGGCCTAATGCCAATCGCTACGGTATCCAATACCACAGGCTCTAACATGACCCTCAATCTTGTTTTGAGGCAAGGCCTTGGTTAAAGGATCCGCTAATTCCTTTCAGTGGGAATTTTCTCAATTTGTATGTCATTCCTAATTATAATCTCTCTGATCAGATGATAGCGGCGAAGCACGTGTTTGGATCGCTGATGAGACCTTGGTTCCTTTGCTTGTGCAATAGCTCCATTGTTGTCGTAGTAAACCGGCACTGCATCATCAATGGTTGGAACCACGCCATGTTCAGAGACGAACTTCTTGATCCAGACTGCTTCCTTTGCTGCTTCCGAAGCTGCGATATATTTCGCTTCCGTGGTGGAATCCGCTACGGTGTCTTGTTTGGAACTTTTCCAACTTAGTGCGCCTCCATTCAAAGTAAATACGTATCCAGACTACGATTTGGAGTCATCCTTATTTGTCTGGAAATTGGCATCTGTATACCCACGTATTACCATATCTCCTTCTCCATATATTAGGAACACATCCTTAGTTCTTCTTAAGTACTTAAGGATTGTCTTAACAGCCGCCCAGTGATCCATTCCTGGATCCAACTGGTATCTGCTTGTGACGCTCAAAGCATACGATACATCAGGCCTAGTACATAACATAGCATACATGATAGATCCTATCGCGGATGCATAGGGAATCTTATTCATGCAAATCCTCTCGTCTTCTGTGCGCGGACACATAGACTTTGAAAGGTTGATCCCATGCCTAATGGGAAGGTAACATTTCTTGGATTCCGACATGCTAAACCTTTTTAGCACTCGGTCTATATATGTAGATTGCGAAAGACCAAGCAACCGTTTTGATCTATCTCTATAGATTCTAATCCCAAGGATATAGGTTGCTTCTCCCAGGTCTTTCATGGAGAAAGTTTTGGACAACCAAATTTTAACTATTTGTAAGACTGATATATCGTTTCCTATAAGTAAGATGTCATCGACATATAATACTAGGAATACGACTGCACTCCCACTAACTTTCTTGTACACACAAGGTTCATCTGGATTTTGTGAGAAATCAAACTTTTTGATTGTCTCATCAAAACGGATATTCCAGCTCCTAGATGCTTGCTTCAGTCCATATATGGATCGTCGAAGCTTGCATACTTTGGTTTTATCAACCGATGTGAAACCTTCAGGTTGTATCATGTATACATCCTCAAGCAGGTTTCCGTTAAGGAAAGCTATTTTCACATCCATTTGCCATATCTCATAATCATAATGAGCTGCTATGGCTAGGAGTATCCGAATGGATTTAAGCATAGCTACTGGCGAATAGGTTTCGTCATAATCAATTTCTTGCTTCTGACGATATCCTTTTGCCACTAATCTAGCCTTAAAGGTAACAACATTACCTTCCATGTCGGTTTTCTTCTTGAAAACCCACTTGCACCCTATGGGCTCAATCCCTTCAGGTGGGTTAACCAAGTCCCATACTTGGTTTTCGTACATAGAATCCATTTCCGACTTAATGGCCTCAAGCCATTTGTCCCTTTCTGAACCTTTCAGAACATCTTCATAACTGATAGGTTCGTCATCGCTTATGAGTAACACGTCGTTCGATTCACTTACGAGAAATCCGTATCTCTCTGGAATATTACGTGTCCTATCAGATCTACGAAGAGGTGGTGTAGTCTTAGGTTCAACTGATAGCTCATCATTATGAGGTATTGGTTGTGGGTCTAGACTAGGTGTCTCTGTAATGTCTATTGGAGTTTCTTGAACTTCATCAAGTTCAATCCCACTCCCACTGTTTTCTTTTAAAAGAAATTCTTTTTCTAGAAATACAGCATGCCTTGAAACAAACACCTTTTGTTCCAAGGGATGATAGAATTGGTAACCCTTCGTTTCCTTAGGGTATCCAATAAATAGACATTTATTAGACTTAGCATCCAATTTGTCTGATACAATCCACTTCACATAAGCAGGACAACCCCATATCTTAAGGTGAGTTAAGTGGGGTTTCTTACTATTCCATGTCTCATATGGAGTAGTAAAGACTACCTTGGTCGGGACTCTGTTTAGCAAGTAAACAGCTGTCTTAAGTGCATAGCCCCAAAAAGATTTTGGAAGAGTTGCATGATTCATCATCGACCTAACCATGTCCATCAAGGTTGTAACGCCCGCCCTTATATCTACTCTCGGGGCGGGGTTACGTACATTCAATCATATAGTAATATTTTTTTTTTCTATTTCTATCTTCTAGCATGACATTAAAACAACAATGCAAGGACTCAAGGAAACTAGGTACTAAGCATGCTTGCAAAATCTATCCAGTGTCATTCTATAACATGATAACATTACTAGTAATGTAACTCACAACATAATCAAGTATAAGAGACATCCAAGGTAAACACTATCATGCCATGTCAATCCTAATCACTAATGCTTATTGTCAAGGACTATAACATAAGCATAACTATGTAGATATAGAAATCTTTCTTCCCGAGCCACCACCCCACACATCTTCAGCCTCCTGCCTCTTCCTTCCATTTAAGTGTTATCTGCAGCATAAGACAACACATAAACTAGTAAGCATAAATGCTTAGTAAGGATCCTGTCCTACTCGCTAAAACCATACGAAAGCATAACATGTACACATAATAAATCATAAGCATGAGTTCATCAAAGCATATTAAACATCCAAGTTTCTAACATGCAATATCAAGTACCTTAAGCATACTCTTCACATATTACAAATATTCTCAATGAATGTTTTCAAAACATTTCCATAATGGTATTACTTAAAAATACATCCATATCATATCGGGCCCTGTTGTGTACCAACTATCGCGCGGAACTATTGCGCGTTCCCTAATGAGTTGGGGTAGCGAGCCACCAAGTCATTAGAGCAGGACCCTTCCGTCCTACCGGAGTCACGTTAACATGCACCCCGGATTTATTTAACGACCCCCTTCCGAGTCGGGTACACAACTTCAAAAGTAAAATACTTATCATGCTGTTACATATATGCTAAGGAATACTCCATATTTACTCTTATGGGACACACCACTCTTCAAGGGTGTTCTTGATCCCCTAGGGACACACCACACATTCGGGTGCTCTTGATCCCATACTATTTGAGTATCCATTCAAGCATTTTAACATATCACATGCAATTTCATAAATGTACCCCATGGGCTATAAGGCATGCTCATACATACATTATATTTCATACATGTTCATATATTCATCATATTTCATACATGTTCATACATGCATCATATGTCATACATGTTCATATATACATCACATTTCATACATGTTCATCATATTTCATCATGCATCATATTTCAACCACTTAACCTACCTTAGACCTGACAAGCTTTGGTCACATAGGTCATACTCATATCGTAGGAAGTGGTAGCATGCTATCAATTAAGATTTCAATCAGACATCTCATTTAAACACCTCATACATAAACATATCAAAGCATGCTAACAATTAAGGTTTCCTCATCAACCATTCCATTTAACACCACATACATATACATATGATCATCCCCAACCATAAACATATATCATAGGGTAGTTTGACCTTTACCAACCCTAGTCCTAGTGGGTTGGCCGAAACATCAAGAGTAGGGAAATATTAGGACTTTTGCATTAATCATTCACACATACATTTATTCAAACACCTTGTATACTTATCTTAAACATGGATATATTGTAGGATAATTCAACCCTCACTAACCCTTTTTTTCTAAGCCTTGGCCGAAACCCATCCAAGTTCAAAACCCTAGGTTTTGTTCACAACAATTTGCATAAACCACATATCCATATATCCTAAGTCCCAAGGGTCTACTCATGTAACCAAAAAGGAACCAAGGCCTTCCCTAAAGGGGGTGGCCGAAACCTTCCAAGGGTGAAACCCTAGTTTCTTTCTTCCTTTTGTTCATGCCATCATGAAGAAAATTAACACACATATATACTCTAAGTCTCAAAAGCCTTCTCATGTATCAAGGAAAGAACCAAGGCCTTCCCCTAAGGGGGTGGCCGAAACATATAAAGGGGAAAAAGTCCCCATTTCCTAAAACAATCAAGGAGAAAACATACTATAACTATTACACTGCAGGCGAGGGGATACTTACATCCTTTCGCTTGATTTTCTCCTTCTCTAAACTCTTAAGATGCCCTTGGTTGAAGGAAAGTGAATGTTCTCCTTCCTAGTACTTCTATAGAACCCTTGGCCCTAGTAGAGAGAGCAAGGTCCTTGGGTGAGATCTCCTTCTTTCCAAACCCCTAGGGTTGAAACCCTAGGTTTTACTTTTTGAAAAATGGAGAATGGGAGGGCTTGGTTTCGGTGGGGAAGTGAAGAGGAAGAAGAAGAGGAAGTTATTCCAACTTCCCTTTCCCTTATTTATACTTTTCTCATGAAGAGACATGTCTCTTCACTTTCCTCGCTTTAACAAGCATGTTTCTCCTTCTCTAACAAGAAACATGGCTTGGTGCATTGGTTATGACATGGTGAGTGCAACTAGGAGGTTCAAGGTTCAATCCTTGCTTCCTCCTTTTTATCACATTTTGTACTAATCCACATCTAAGCCCATTCAAGCCAAGCCCATCATGAAATTTCATAATATTATTAATATTTCATAAAATCATAATATTTCATAATATTTCTTGATAATATTTTATGAATTCTATAATATTTCATTTTCATGAATTCATAATATTTCATAATATTTCATGATACTATTTCATGAATTCCATAATATTTCATATTCATGAATTCATAATATTTCATAATATTTCATGATAATATTTCATGAATTCTATAATATTTCATTTTCATGAATTCATAATATTTCATAATATTTCATGATACTATTTCATGAATTCCATAATATTTCATATTTATGAAATCATAATATTTCATAATATTTCATGATACTTTTTCATGAATTCCATAACATTTCATATTTATGAATTCATAATATTTCATAATATTTCATGATACTATTTCATGAATTCCATAATATTTCATATTTATGAATTCATAATATTTCATAATATTTCATGATACTATTTCATGAATTTCACCATATTTCATATTCATGAATTTATATATTTCCTAATATTTCATATAGGAAATTTCGGGGCGTTACAAAGGTTCGGTTGCACCTCTCAGATACACCATTATGCTGTGGTGTATACGGCGGAGACCATTGGGATAATATCCCATTGTCCCTAAGATAATCTTGAAACTCTTGACTTAAGTATTCACCACCCCGATCGGATCGAAGTATTTTAATACTTTTGCCAAGCTGTTTCTCTACTTCATTTCTGAACTCTTTAAATTTCTCAAAGGCTTCAAATTTGTGTTTCATCAAGAACATGTACCCGAATCGTGAGTGATCATCGATAAAGGTGATGAAGTCGCTATAGCCTCCTTGTGCAAGAGTTGACATTGGTCCACATACATCAGTATGTATTAGACCAAGCAATTCTCCCACTGGATTACCTTTTCCGGAAAAGGGTAATTTGGTCATCTTGCCTTTTAAGCATGATTCGCATGTATCAAATGAATCGGGTTCAAATGATTCCAAAATTCCACATCGGTGTAATTCGGTCATGTGTTTCTTACTTATATGGCCAAGACGACAATGCCATGTGTAGGAGTCTATTCGATTATCTATTCGAGCACGTTTATTGCTAACTTCGATATTGAAAACGTCACTGTATAAATCTAACGTGTAGATGCCATTGCACAAAGTTCCATTCCCATAATGAACGCCATTTAAAGTTATGTAACAACAATTGTTACTAAAAGTTAAATGATAACCCTTTTCATTCAAACATGAAATAGATACAATGTTCTTTATTAACGAAGGAACAAAATAACAATTATCCAATTCTAAGACACGTCCTGTAGGGAGCTTCAGCAAATATGTTCTGATGGCAACAGTAGCAATCTTTGCTCCGTTTCCAACTCGCAAATTCGCTTCTCCCTTAACGAGTCTTCTTCTATTCCTTAGCCCTTGTATGTCATTACATATATGTGAGCTACACCCAGTATCAAGTACCCATGTGTTTGAGGAAATAGAGTGACATTCAATAACGAAGATACTTGAAGAGGATGAGGTATCGGATGCCTTATTCTTCAAGGACTCAAGATAAACCTTGCAGTTTCTTCGCCAGTGACCCTCCTTGCCACAATGATGGCAAGTGCCTTTTAGGGTATTTTCAGTCTTTTTGGCCTTTTTCTTCTTTCCCTTATTCTGTTCTTTGGCCTTCCTCTTAGAACCTTTCTTCGAGGAACCAACTAACACTATCGTCTTTTGATCCTGCTTCACAGAAGGCTCTATAGTCTTCAGCAGGTTGAGCAACTTAGAAAACTGGTCTGGAGTTGCATTTTCAGGAGGACGGTTGGGAAGTTGATCTTCAAGAACATAAGCAAGCTTCTCTACCTTGAGGACTATCCTCAGGTTTCGAAGCCAGTCCATGAAGTTTGGCCCAGTCAGTTTATTGGTGTCCAAAATGGAACGCAAGTTTAGGGAAGACATGATCGAGTGATTATCCTAGAAATACAAATTGAGATTATGTGAGAAGAATGATTAAAGAATGTGTCATCATACATAAATTAAATCCTATTTATTTTACGAATTGAGTCACCCTTATTATCAATTCGGGAGATCGTAGGAACATCTCCAAATAGGTTGATATCCAACCATAGATAAGAACAACCATGGCTGTGGCCATCAAGTTTTTCTTAGCTATGAAGGTAGGTAATTATACCGATTACACATCACATATATGTAACTATCACATTATGCTATCAACTAATTGAATGTTTGCATAAAGCATTGGGTTGTTAACTCATTAACAAGTATGCAACAATATACATAGCACCCAACTGCACCTCTCTTTACATCGACCTTGGCTGTGGCACAACAAATCGATGCTCCAAGCTTAAGGCTGACCCATTAATCAAGAAATAGTTTTAATATGGTTGGGGCTCATTCAACAGCTTAGTCAGGCTTGGATGTGTCCAACAACCAAAACTAATGATTGACCTCTGACTCCAACTATATTATTCATAAACTAATTACATGGTTTGAACATGTTGAGGTTCAAGTCGGGCATGGATGTGTCCATCAACCCAAACGAGAAACAAAACTCCGATTCTAACCATACTAATGGAAGGTGTTGGCCTTAATATTTTGTAAGTGGTTTTGGGTCTCATCTTTCATTTCTAAGCACATTCATGACATAGAATTATGTCATGACTAACGATTTCCTTAATTAAGTATGTATGTGACTTAAGTTATCAAGTCTCATAAATTAAATTAGGAAGCGGATTTCCTAATTCCATTTCATACTTAATTAAAGGAATTGTTTTGGGAAACAATTTCCTAAATTGTCATAATTAATTTCGGAAATAATACGTTCAAGACTTTGATTTCTCTAAATCAAATCTTATTAAATTAAGAGATAAATCCCTTAATTCAACCACATTATTTTCATGAAAATCTCATTTAAGAAACTCTATAGGAAACCATTTTCCTAATTAATTTTGGAGACAACAATATGTAAGAGCATCACCTCTTAAACATATTTTATTCATGGATTTAATTAATTACAACAAATCATTTTCTAAGGGTGGCTCCCCGAGGCTCAGATATCCAAAGAAAAGTAATGTGTTGTAAATCCAATTGGACGGCTCCCCGAGGCTCAATCCAAATCAAACATGACAATTTCAATTAAAAATTGGGAAATTAAATTACAACAACTAACTTTAAATTAGACGGCTCTCCGAGGCTCAATCCAAAATAAAGAATTTTGTTGTCAATTTAAAAACCAATTCAAATTTAATTGTCAATTAACTGTCCATGAATTTGTCTAGACTTTCTTAAAAGAAAGTGCCCAAAATTGCGAGATCTCAAAAATAGGTTTTCAGAATAATTGTAAGTTTCTGGTACAAAGAAAACTTACATATTTCCAAGATTGGAAAATTTCTAAAGGAGAAAATTTTCAAAAATTGGAAAATTTCCAAATATGGGAAGTTTTCACAATTATTATAAAATTTCAGAAACTAGAAAATTTCAAACGTTTGCGAAATTTCATGAGGATTTCCAAACTTTGAAATTCCTACATCTAAAATTTATTATAATTTGAGAGTTTCCATAATTGAAAATTTTTTCCGAAATTGAGATCATGACAAAGTTTTCCACAAAACTATTATATGATTAAGTCGAACACTAACCGGCTCTGATACCACTGTTGGGACCGGGTGTATGTCGACAAGGATACGAGTTCGTAAAATTTTAAATTTTTACGTGCAGCGGAAGAATTTCCATAAAATAATTTCCTAAATTATTTTAACTTCGTATCTAGCATGCAATCTTATGGTGTGTTGACATAATCATAAAATAAAACATTGCGAAAAAGTAAACTAATTTACCAAGTGTAACACCCCAAAATTTCTCATATGAAATATTATGAAATATTATTATTAAATATTATAAATTCATGAATATGAAATATCATGAAATTCATGAAATATTATCATGAAATATTATGAAACATTATGAATTCATGAATATGAGATATTATGGAATTCATGAAATATTATCATGAAATATTATGAAACATTATGAATTCATGAATATGAGATATTATGGAATTCATGAAATATTATCATGAAATATTATGAAACATTATGAATTCATGAATATGAGATATTATGGAATTCATGAAATATTATGAAATATTATGAATTCATGAAATATTATTATTAAATATTATGAATTCATGAATATGAGATGTTATGGAATTCATGAAATATTATCATGAAATATTATGAATTCATGGAATATTATTAATATTATGAAATTTCATGATGGGCATGGCTTAATAGGCTTTGATATGAATTAGTACAAAATGTGATAAAAAGGAGGAAGCAAGGATTGAACCTTGAACCTCCTAGATGCACTCACCATGTCATAACCAATGAACCAAGCAATGTTTCTTGTAGAGAGAATAAGAAACATGCTTGTTAAAAGCTAGGGAAGTGAAGAGACATGTCTTTTCATGAGAGAAGTATAAATAAGGGAAGTTGGAATAACTTCCTCTTCTTCTTCTTCTTCCTCACCCTTCTCCACCGAAACCCAAGCCCCTCCCCTTATCAATTTTCGAAAAGTAAACCTAGGGCTCCAACCCTAGGGGTTTGGAAGGAAGGAGATCTCACCCAAGGACCTTGCTCTCTACTAGGGCCAAAGGTTCTAGAGAAAGTCTTAGCAAAGAAACTCTCACTCTCTTTCAACCAAAGGGTACCCTAAAGAGTTAGGGTAGTATAATTCAAACGAAAGGAGGTAAGTAATCCCCTCACCTGCATTACAATAGTTCGAGTGCCTAAAATGGTTTAATCATAGGATGAAGCTCTTGATGTTTCGGCCAAGAAGGTTTTTAGGGCTTGCGAGAGTTTAAACTACTCCTATACTTGCATATGTTTTTCCTCATGATGTGTGACTAAATAGATGATGATAATATGATGTTTTCCTTGTCCTTAAGCCCCCAAAAACCCGGAGTAGGCTTGCTGGAATTTTCGGTCAAGGACCTCTTTTAGGGCTTAGATAGGTTTAAACTCCTAGTATGCTTGATAATGACCCTTCCTATGATATGTAAGATGATATATGATGTAAATATGGTTTATTCATGGTTTTAACATGCTTGGAAACTAAGGTATGTATGCTGGAATTTTCTGTAAAGAATGATAAGTAGGACTTAAAAAGGGGTAACAACCCCAACATGCCTTCTAATGTCTCCCCTATGATGCCTACCTTAATGTATGATGTTAGGGTAATGTTTTTCATGGTTTATCATGCTCTAATCATAGAGTTTATATGCTGGAATTTTCTGATTAAATAAGAATGTGGGCTAAGGGGGAAGCTAGAACCCCAATTAGGCACGCCAAGGATACTCATGATATGCTATGAGTAGTATAGGTGATAACATGTCTTTTCCCATGCTTTTTTTTCATGCTCTAAGAATCATGATGTACATGTCTATGTTTAAGCTCTTTAAGCACCCTTATGTTAAGCTTGGCTTATGTATGATGAAATGCCTAAGAGATGCTTCCCTGTAAGTCGGGACTAAGAGCACTCTTCATGATAAGATAAGAGGCATGCCATGCTCATGATATGACAATGATGTGATAGGTTATGATGATTTGCTTATGATATGATAAGAATGTGCTATGCAACCCCTAGGTCGACGGACTATGAACGGACCTAGTAAGAAACAAGAATATGCGATGCTTATGATATGATAAAATCCATGTATGCTATTTTACTTTGTATGGCTTGTACCGGATCCTAGCAAGGTCCACGGGTGGGCTCCGGATGCAGCCCCTAGGTCGACGGACTATGAACGGACCTAGTAAGGGGATGGGCTCCCGAGAAGTCCCTAGGTCGACGGACTATGAACGGACCTAGTAAGGGGATGCCCCTTGGTCGACGGACTATGAACGGATCTAGTTTCCCTAGTAGGTTAGAGACTAGCTACCTCGGCCTATTAGGGATGCGCGCATTATGTATGTATGTAAGAGGTACAAGCCGGGATCCCCCAATGATGATGGATGTATGTTTAAGTACCTATATGTATGATTTTAAGAAAAGCATATGCATGAACTCATCCTATGCATGTTTTCAAAAGAGCATCTTGCATTCGCATTTCTTGTCATGACTATATGACTATTATGCTATAAAGGTGAATTATGTTAAGTTCAAGTATGCTTCTTATGATAAGTACATATGCTCCCTTATGCTATGTTAAGTTATGTGTTTTAATGCTATGCACTATTATGACATGATGTTTTCTCTACTTGATGGAACGTATGATTTTGTGAGTAGGAAAGGATCTTACTAAGCTATATGCTTATAGTTTCCATGTTTCCCTTGTACTGCAGAAAAGGGTAAGGAATGGATAAACTAAAGGGAGCAGCAGGAGGGGCAAAGATGTGTGTGGTGGTGGCATGGTGGAAGAAGATCTACTCATGTTTTATTTAGTTATGCATATGCTGAGTATTGCATGTTAAATGTTGAATCATACTTACTAAGTTTCTACTTGCAGATAATTAGACTCATATGGATATTTAATGCTCACTCTTGCTCATATGCTAAGTACTTAGGTTATACTTGCTAAAGAACTTTAGTATTATGTTATCCTTCCTCATACTTACTCCTCTGTCTTAAGAAATGACTATGTGGCATGCTTCTATTATGCAAATAAGAATGTGAAGGTACCTAGCATGCTCTCCTCAATGTCTAAGATGTTTAAATGGTTTCATGCCTTACATGTTCAAGTACAAGATTATACATGTATCATGTTCATGTTTCAAGTTTCAAAATGCTTCTGCTAAAACGAAAAAAAAAAATTATGTTCGCGTAACCCTGCCCTAGTGTAAGGAGGGCGGGCGTTACAGTTGGTATCAGAGCAGGTCTGCCTTCCCCACTACACAC
>JAGFNQ010003827.1:50172-109235 GCA_024364735.1 Boesenbergia rotunda | reverse complement strand
CCTGGCACAATATTGAGTCATTTTGGGTATCCACACTCTCACAAGCTATTAAGCTACTCTTGTAGACTCACTCTCAATAAACTATTCTAAATTGTAGAATCCATCCATGAGTAAAAAGCTTATCAAAATGTCATCTGAAAGAAAGCTCTTCAAGTGGTACACAAAATTTTCAAGGATAGCAATAAATCTTCAAATTCTTTAAGAACTTGCACTCCATTATTATTTGGGTGGCATTAAACATTTTTTTAGAAAATAATTGTTCCCTTGATGTTTAAGCAGAGTAGCTAGGGGGTGGTTAAACAAATTTGAATTTTTGAAACAAAGAATAAGGATCCAGGAAGGGAGACTTCAAATGCAAACAGCAAAAATATGAAAAAATTACTGTGAGAAACTCTATGCGGGTATATTTAGACTTTTGATGTTATACGTAAATTGACAACTTGAGTATAATAGGAAGTAAATATTTGAAGTTGATTGTGAACAATTCAAAACGCAGTCGTGGACGTAGCAATGCCAGCCAATTTGGTGTCCAGACAACTATACATCCTTGTATAGCATGATCTTCCCTATCTTGTCTTATTGTGCTTACTTGTATATTCTTATGTTTTTGCACTTATCGTTACATCCTGCTCGCATACAATTACCACTTCATTTCAAATAGCATTCATAACTAATGTGTCATATTTTGGAAAAGATTCATATAACCAACTTCAAATAGTTGGGACATATGGCTTATTATTTTTACCTTAGTAACTTGGGAAATGATTGATGGAAAAGCAATGAGTGAATAAAAGTACAATAAAAATGGTACTAAAACTTACTTTATTAATAAGGGCTCATATGCAGTAATTAGCACATCAGTTGTCACTCCCCTGAGACGCAAATTTGCTAGATATACCTGCAAGAAAAAACTTGAGTATTCAAGTCTCCCTAAACCTAGCTAAGCCATTAGGTACAAAAGTGAACTTACTCGAACCAAATTTTGTGCCTCCCTCCCTTGCCTTCCCTTAGCAATGGCCTATAACAATATTATAAATATCTCACAAGACTAATAACAAAAAAAAAAGAAAATAAAGATAGGAAAAATGAACAAAAGATAAATCAGAGAACAATATAGTCATAATCAGAGACGGAAAATTGCATAAATGTACGATGTTAACAGAAATCAATTATGATATGCATCTCTTAGTTGTCTGGGAATAAAGCTAAGGCAGTAAAGACCTACAGTCAATTCAAGGATCTCATCTTTCAATAAATATCATCTGTTATGCACATACATATACTGCAATTGCATTTTCAAGTTCAGATTAAGTTGAAACTGACTAATGTATTAGTTGTTTGTCAATCATTCAATTGCTGAAAGTAGTCAATTTACAGCTGATGACCACTTCAGCAAGCACTAAATGAATAGGACATATTAAACGAATATACAGAAAATATTTGATAAACATAATCTATGGTATTGGAATAATCTCCACGCTAGTTAATCCAATAACGGAATCTAAACAAGGTCAGAAGGTCTGCTTAAAACTGATTAAAACTAGCGATATGACCATGAAAGATAATGGAATAAACAAATGTGCTATAAAGTTGTTAAAGAGTTAAAAGAATAGTGACGACTGAGGCATATTGAGAATCTATTAATTCTCATTATTTCCAAATAGGTTTGAATCATATATTTTATGTTTATGAATCATTAAACTATCGAAGATTTAGACATGAGCAGGGTATACCTGCTGGACAAGTCCCTTTTTTTTTACAAGTCAGAATCACAGATAAGACAAAAAAAAGTCACATTTAAACAGTTAATAACCACAATGTTTAAGCATTTTTCTTTTAAGCATGCAATAAAAATCCATATCCCAAGAAACTGTATCGCAGTTAACATCAACAGTGGCTTACCATTTGAGCAACTGCAATTGAAGCTATTGCAGGACCATTGGCGCTGGTTAAACCAATAGCCTCAAGAGTACCAGACTGCTCAAGGACCTGTGTCAAGAAGCCATGGAGGAAAACTATAAATAAACAGTATACTCATCTTAGATTCTGATTTTTGTTTAAAAAAATGTATTTTAAATCTGATCATACTGCCTGGTATGGGCAACTACGTACCAATAAAATGGATTAGTTTGCAACTTGAATGATTAGCTATGGTTTTATGTTAACAAAAATAATAATGAACAGCAAAACACTAGATGAAGAGTAATTTACCATAGAATCCTCTGCATCTTGTTCACCTGCAATGTCACGTAGAAACCAAACTGCACTTTCATTATCTCCAACCTCATGCTTAATATCTAACAGTTCGAAAATAAGGCTCTCATCCCGGTTGGGATCTGCAAACACTTCCTTCAAAAAAAAAGAGGACACTCCAAGCTTAAACTCGAATTTGAAATATCTGAGACTTAATTTGCTAACTAGCAAAATTTGGGTACCTGGTGATCAGGCACTTCTCGAAGGTTGCTCACATCCTGATTAGGCAGCAGCAGCCATGAATGCATAATCATAGCAAAGTGAATTTTAATCCTTGCCTAATAATAAAGTTACCTGAAACCTCAAAGGAAAGCAACTAGAAATTGAACCCCCAAATAAAGGATGCACAACACAATCTTCTCCGCTCATATTGCTACTGCTTCTCAAGTGCTTCCCTTTCCCAATGGTCTAAAAATCCAAAACTGCAGAAATATCCATAAAGCAAGTGAGTTGATCTATTAATATATGATACAGTAAATCGGAAGAAATTTCAACCAAAAACACTCTTGAGGGCCATCAAAGCTCAAGTTCATCGTTAAATCCAAGTTAAAAAGGCACAACCTCCATCTGCATATAATTATGTTCATTTACGCTTGAAATTTTAAACTATTTCCTTTTATCAAATAAGGAGGAATTGACCGGAAATTATACCAAAAAATCAATCTCCCTATGGTGCAGCGGTAGGGCGACTAGTCGCTATCCCAGGCATCCGCGGTTCGATCCCTAGGTACGACGTATTTTGCAGGAATTTTTCCTCCAAATGAGGTGTGAACCCTGAGACGCTGGGCTTCTAGACCGCCGACCGCGAGTGCTTCCCGATTTACCCTGGTGACCGGTGGGAAACTTCCGTGGGGTCGGGCCGGTCACCCTAGGTTCGTCTGCTACCTGGTCCAACATTTTTTTTTTGGACAAGCTTTGACATCTCCCATCCACAAGGCTTTGGGACGAGCAGTGGAAGGGCGCCTAGGGTGAGCATTATCACTTTTGCATCACATTGGACAATCTTTGACATGTTTTATTTGCAGTTATAAAATTCGTTTTTCCCTGTTGCTTTATCGATCCTTCTATCCAAAATCTCAAGCATGTTTCTCAGTCAACTCAAACCAAATGGCATGGTAATTTCAACATATAACATTGTCAATAGCAAATAGCTCATGGACTTTTAACATCAAAATCATCAATCAGTACCATTATTTCAAGTGTCAATCAGCAGTCGGCAGAACATGTTTTTCCTCAGTCAGTTTTATTCCTAGGATGTTATAAAAATCACAGCTCTAATCTGATAGGTAACGGTCTTTCTAAATGGTAAGCTATAATTGCTAGTTGCTAAATGAGAGTTTGTTATATTTTTGCAACTTGTTGCTCCAAAATTTTTGTTAAATTTAGTTTCAATTTGCAATTGGCTTATACTTAAAGTAACTAGTTAAGTGGATTATAAGATTAAAAATTACTTGAGTTGATTTAAACTTGATGAGAGTTAGCACAACATGGAACCACACCAATATTGTCCCATTGAAGAACAAAAGATGGAATGATACTTTGATCCTTGGTTCCGACAATATGCATAGTTCTTTTATCCAGATCAATTAACAAGAATCCAACAATTGTTTGCACTGATATTTTCATGCATTTTATAGGCGAAGAGCACGCATTCAACCAATACAATATCTTAGACATGACAACATAGACATGGCATCAAATGTCAATCAATATCAATTGGCATGACTGCAACATATCATTTCACTGCTGACCAATAACAATACTATTTTGGCATGGGTAAATGTCATCTTGTCGCTCATGCCAATGTAGTTTCAAGGGATCAGTGCTACCTTACACTGGCCAAGACAAGAAGATTCCCTTTGTGTGATTCATCCTTTAATTTCAGCACTGGAAGAGATTAAAAACTATGAAAGATGAGGGCAGGAAAGGGGGAAGCACCAACAAAGATAAGTGATGCACAAGTTAAAAAAGAAAAAAATAAATAAAAGAGATATTCAATAGTTTGGCCTGCTTTTTAAAAATATTGAGAAATACATGACTAAGACATGTAGTCAATTTGACTACATGGTACCCCAAAAACCAAATTTAAAAGGCCAGATAGCTAGTGGGCGCCTGATTAAATGGGCATTTGAGTTCCCGATTTTCCAAATTGGCATCGCCACACGAAGATAGAAGCACCAAAAAGTAACGAACATGAATAATATATAATATAATGGATAAAATGTAAGCCTTCTACTCATACAGGAATACACCAGTACACCACTCCACCCCTTCTAAGTTCCATCAAAACCTTCAAAAGCTATAAAAACCAAAATTTATAATTCTAACGCAATCGCACAAACTGGAAGCAACAAGACCATGATATTACTTCAATATAACTAACTCCATGAAAGAGAAAAACAAATAGTAAAATCCTTCTTAAGTAAAGAAAAAAATATCAAAAAAGTTGCCAATTAATCATCAACAAATGAAGCGAAATACAAAAATAAGTCATCTTACACTCGTCGAAAAACATCATACCACATTAACCATCAACACAAACTAAAGTCATTGACGACCAGCTAATACATAAAATCAGAAGTACAATCCATCAACATCAAACATCAAGATCCAATACATCAAATATTAACAATAAAATTAAACCTCAAAATGGAATTTTTAATCACAGAACAAAGAAATTTTATCACCTTCTCGCTACGATAGAGTCGAGGAAGAGGATCGAAAGGGCAGGGTTGGAGTGTCTAGGGAGAGAAACTGCCAGCAGGAGTATGGAAGGAAAAGGGACGACCGGGGCAGTCCGGGATCAGGACGGATAGAAATCTGAAAAAGAAGCGGGCAAAAGTGACCTGTGGGGAGAACGACGACCGATGGAAAAGAGCGTACGGAAGATCGGAGGGGGAAGGCGAGGGGACGGGAGGGCGGCAGCGAGCGATAGTGAGCGCGCGACGGCAAGATCGACTGTGAGAACCGGAGGAGAAGAGAGAGGGAGAGGGTTCCAGCGAGTCGACGGCAAAACCGGTAAAGAAAATATTCAGAATCCGACCCGGATTGCAAGTAACGTGGGCATGTGAACCAAAGTACACCTTTGGTAAAGTAATCACGGTTTATTTGGAAAAATAAAAAATATCTTTTTTTAAGAAATTTAAAAAAGTATTTTTTTTAATATGTCAAATACATTCCGAAATATTTTAATAAACTGTCACTCGTTTGTTAGTTTGTATAACAATTTTAGTGTTCGTGGGCTGTAGAGGGGCGGAAGATTATCAACTTAAATATTTACGATTTTATTCTTAATTATAATATATTTTATAAAATTTTTTTTCAAATAGATGTTAAATTTTTGGATCACCTACTATTAGTACTTTTCGATTTATCCTGATGATCGATAAGAAATTTTCATGACGCCGAGTCGATTGTCTAAGATTCAACATAATCCAATCTCGTTAATTTTTTTATATAACAATTTTAGTTAAAATTGATAAATAAATTATTAATGTATATATGTATATATATAAGAAACGAAAAGTAAAATTTAAAAAAATGATATATGATTTATTAATTTAAAATGATAAAATATATAGAATTATAATAATATATATTTTAAAAATAATAAAGATTAACGCGATACAAATTTGTTTAAAAAAAATTTAATAAATTTTGATTAAACTGTGGCCATATAGTGTCAGAGAATATTCCACAATTTTATTAGAGATATTTGTCAGAATTATAAGGATTTACTAAATTAGGAATGATTGGAATTCAAATTTATACTTATCTAATTTATCTTTGGTTTGAACGAATAATCTCAAACTATCAAGTTAGGCTAGTTATATTGAGATGTTGGGTAATTGTCTGAGTTGTTGACTCTCCAAGTAGGCCAAATGTTGAGTCGGCCGAGTTGCCTAGTCTATCGAGTGCCGAGTCAATCAAGTTATCGAGTGTCAAGCGAGAAAGAGAAACACCAAAGCCTAAGATAGGCGTTGGTCCTTAGGTTGTGCTTCAAAGTCACAATGAACGTCTATTTATTCGGATACAATGATATAACCATATATACAACCTGTCACGCCCTGAGACTAATAGAGTCGCTGATCCAATATAAAATCGGACAGCATCTACCCCGTCCGACGGACAATTTACACATACACACAACACTTGTAGATATAAAATGACCTCAGGCCACAAAACAGATATATATATATATATATATATATATATATATATATATATATATATATATATATATATATATATAGAGCATAAGATAATGAAACACCACAATACTGAAACATAGAACTCACCTGAGTTGCCCCCAGGGCAGACGCGTAGCAAAACAATAACACATAGTCCAACAAAGGACTCAAAAATACAATACCACAAGAACAAATCCAATACAAGCTCACGGTATATGAAAAACGAATACAACGCATGAAAATGCTATCAAAAAGGAAACGAACGCGGAAGCACCCAACAACGGAGTCGTAGGGACCAGGATCGGCAACTGGGCTCCTCCGGCGAGCTATCAACCTGAAAATAAAAATATTGCAATGGGTGGTGAGTCCAAATGACTCCGTGGGTATATAGAAATATATGTGTGGCCAACAAAATAGCGGAATAAGCTATAAAGAAACAACATGATACAGTTTCAACAGGAATAGCAGAATATGCATAACTGAAAGTAACAACTGACTATACATACCAGAAATCAGTCTATACTGACCATAAAAGGACTCATACCACATGAGTAAGTGCAGGGTCATCAAACCACACATAAGCATATCCTGTACATGCATGTCAAACAAGTGCAGTAAATAAATGCAGCAATCACAATCAAAATGCACAATACATCATATGCACATGAAGCAATGTCATGGTTACCTCTGACGTCAATCAAGCCACCGAGACAGGTGATACTGTGTCGGCCGAGTGGGTAGAGCTGTGACATTGTACGCACCCTGCTATCACTGCTCCTGAGTGATCGAGTGGATAGGATGCTGGCGGGGACCACCCCTACCCCATGTATATATGAGGGAGTGTCGCTCTCATCTCCTCTGGTCTATGGAAAGAGAAGGGATCCCTGCCTACTACCACGCTCTGAAACCACTACCCATGAGCGGTCGAGCGGAACAGTACAGAGAAAATGCACACACCCAACGGTATCCACTAATCCATGAGTGGTCGTGTGTGCATATCATGTACCGGAAGACGATAGACTCAATCACAAGGGAGTCGCTGATCGCCGGCATGCAACAGTGATGGTATGGTGCATGACTCAAACACATGCAACCCCTACCAGGTCATCATACATAACTCAACATAACATGCACAGGTCGATCACAGGTATAATAACGTAACCATCATGCATCTAAGTGCACATGCAAGTAATAATAGAATCAACCAATGCAGATATCAGGTGATATGCCGCCATAACCCAATCACTCTATATCTAGACACACGTGTAAGTATGACTAGACACAATCAATGCAACCACACAGTGGTCTGTTATTCTATATCTACATACCTATGTCATACCAATGCTATACAGAATCAGATAACAAATAACGAGACTGTATAGAAGGAAAATTTAGATCATATCCAAGGTCAAGCATAAGTATCAAGCAGGATAACAAAACGGTAGCAGATAAAGGTCAATAACAGCCTACTGCATAAATAACAACTAGTCATGCATAAAGATAAAGTGGAACTACAGATACAAGCAAGAAGTACCCGCTGTTAGTGATATGAGAGAAGTGTCCTAAGACAATCGCCTTATGATTGTAATCATTTATTTTAATAAATGAATATTCACTATTTGAGTATACATGTTTGTGTATTTGATTGAGATCTTAAACTCATTTACTGAATGCCCGTAATACAATTCACAGCATGAGAGAATTTGTGATGAATTCACAACTAGTGATTATCTCTACATGTGCAATTGTGAAATATTGAAATTGTCCCTAGTCGATGAATTGATAAATACGGACACTATCAATTCTATTGAGACTAGCATGGGTTATTCTCTAATCAGCTGATTCTCACTGGCTGGTGACATTGAGATGTCCGGAGATAAACATGAATGCTAGTTAAGGGAACTAGTTCATTGGAGTAACTGACTGTAAAACTTCATATGGTAGTCTACATATAGATATGTTAGTGAAGTTCTTACTGCAGCTTAAGTGCGATGCTCCTTTAACTTGCGGTGTTCAAGTCATCTTGGTCATGGAGACTTATACTTTGACATCTTAAGCAAGTATCTCCAAGGAGGTGTGGATCCAGGATGATTGGGTATAAGTCGAAGTGCCCGAAGATGTTTGAACAGCCTACAAAGGATTCACCACTCCTTGCGAGGAGATGTATACCCGAGGCCTATCGTCGGATTGTTACTCGAAGCCTCTGGCCAAAGCATCACATGTTCAGAGTATGAATATCTTAAATACATGAGAATAATTAGAATCCGTAGGACGAGAAAACGTTACTTGGGCTAGGTGTGACGTAGTCAGCCTAGTGGGGACTGACACACATAGACTATGTCCTAAACCAAGTGGGTATAAGATGTTGAAGGGAATGGGGCACGATTCATTATAGCTACTGAAGGGTTGTAGAATTGTTTCTGAGGTCAACCGTTGATCTTTCGATTAATTGGGGATCATGATGTACTACTAGGTGCCACTCATGATCGTTCTATAATTGATTATTATAGACGACCAACATAAATCGAAAGCCTATTTAGTCACACGCACTACGAGTAATCCGAGGGATTTAAAACGAGTTGAAAATTGGATTCCAATCAAGAGAGATTAAGTTTGGTTGAGCCAAACGATAAGTCGAATCTGAATTTTTCAGAGACGCATCCGAAGCGTAAAATGGCTAAATCTTTTGAAGACTTAATAGATGAATTAAATAAGTTTAATTCATTGGGGCGTGGCTTGGATGGGCCGGCCAAAGAGGGCCTCCATCCTCTTTGCTTGGCCGGCCACAACAAAGGGAGAGAACCAAGTTTTTGGTTCAATTTATAAAATAAACCAAGTGTGATTTGTTTTATAAAATTATGGATGATATAAATTTTTATATAATAAACCAATGTTTTATAATAAACCTTACGACAACATACCAAAAACCCAAACACAACAGATCATCCCAAGATCAAAAACACAAATCCAAAACTCATAGAAATAAACCTGAACAGAAGAACTGAAACCACAATCCCAATTCATAATCTGATCTAAATCCAATCAGATATAATCTAGAACAACACATGTATAGGCACTGATTGAAATTCCATCATCAAACCATTTAGAGCAATCCAAGATCTATACAATATATGAACCTTACCTAAGTATGCACTGGATTTGTAGTCACTGGAACCCCTCAACCCCTTGTACTCCACTGCTTGGATCTCTCCTTCCTCGGTGATGTTCAACAACAAATCAGGTATGTGATCGGAGAGAGCAGTGAGGACCGGTGAACTCGTAAGGGGACTCCTCGGCTTTGAGAGAACAAAGATAGATCTCTAAGGAAGAGAGGCTAACATGCCCTAGATCGCCAGAGCTCATCTGGAATGGACCGCGTCGGCGAGCGAAGAGGTGAAGGTGGTCGTCGGCTTTGATCACAACAAGAAAGGGGGAAAAGAAATGGGTGTCTGGTGAAGGGCGACGGAGAGAAATGGGTTGGGGAAGAAGAGGAGATCGACATCGGCTTGCTGGATCACGCGAAAGAGGAGGAGGAGGACGTCATCGTTGGGTGGTGGCTTGGTTTCGGGCTAGGGCAGTGAGACAAGGGGAAAGGTGAGGAAATAAATGAAAGGGAATTTAGCAATAAAACCCCCACGAATCCTTTAAAATCCCGCAGCCACCCTTACATACTAAGAAATCTTGCTTTTTGCCCCTTGCACATTTTCGTTTTAATCCATTTGAATCTCAAAACTTCGCCTAAGAGGCTGAAAACCCTAGGACCTTTCCCACAAAATTTTCCAGTGCGAAATAAAAGTGTCGGATTTAACACAACCAAACATTGATTGTTTAGGACAAATTACGCTAGTACCCAAACGTTATCATGGGAAGAACTATCAAGCGAAGTGCACAACAAAGAGAAAGAACAAGAGAATGAAGGCAGAAGGATTTTGTCTCTTTTGCTTAGTGTTTACACTTGTCTATTTTTTGTCTGTCGTCACGGTCTATTTATATAGGAGCTCAGACCTTTGACATCATTAAATGGCCAAATAAAGGTCATCTATCGCCTTTACTCGTGCACCTTGAACGTTAATGTTTCACTCTGCAATTACGAATTCTCCATTAATCGTTGATCATTTCAGATCCGCATATTAATGTTTCTGTTACATACTTAAATAGGTAGCAAAATGAGGTTTCGAGTAGCAAAGCGTTGGTATTCGCTTGGAGAAACTTGTGGGATCGATGAGATCAATAGAGGGCAGGGTGAATATCGATTCATAAATTTTCAGATTCAAACGAGTAAACGCAGCGAAAATAAAGAAATCAAGTCAAAACAATGCTAACAGTTTTATTTTTACTTGGTTCGGAGTTTGTGATGGCTCCTACGCCAAGGCCCATAGTCATTGACCATTTTCGTTGGACAATTCTATAAGTCGCAGAAATGTTACAGAATATGCAAGTTTAAGTACAAAATAAAATAGTAAACTATACCGACAACACTTGCTTAAAAAAGAAAAGAAATTGTTTCATCGTCCAAGCAGCGTGTTGTCGATCTTGGATTGTTTCGGCACAACAAACTTGAGTATAGAGAGTGTGGAAATTGATTGCAGAATGCTGGAGCTTAAAACCCCATATATACAGGCACTCGGGCTCCCGAGTGTCCATAGGGGCGCCTCCATGACCGATCTGGCCTCATCGTAATCCGTTGATAAAGTTCAAATTTTATCCTTCTCAGGCGCCTGAGTGCTCTGGGGGCGCCTGAGTGCTAACATGGCACGTCCAATCAGCAGCTGCCAACTCAGCCTCGCCCAGGCTGAGATTTACGCACTGGGGTGCCCGAGACCTCTCGGGTGCCTGTATACTCAGGGGGTCGGCGCCTGAGACCTCTCAGGTGCCCTGGATGATGTTGTTTCAGGTTCTTGAGCTGCAACACATGCAGGTTAGTCAGAATGCAATAAATAATATATGAAATATATGCATGTACGACAGCCGGAGCTGTCTGATCCTTACTTTGGATTTCAAAATGAAATCCAAGGTCGGATCGACACCTAGTGTTCCCTCTTCCGAGAAACGCATCCTCACCTACTCCACTCTAGAAAAGTTACCTTTTGCCAATCGGCACCTCCAGTTGGACTTTTGGTCATCCTCCGAAGCTCTCAGATCTCGAGAAGTTCGTACCTTGACTCGTCCCTAATTTTGTCCATTGTCCTCGCTCGGTTAAGACTTCTGCCCGATCTTCCGGATCAGATCTTCGGTGCCCGACTCCCGATCAAGTTTTCGTGCCCAGTCTCCTGAATCAGGTCTTCGTGCCGAACCCTTGGTCAGGTCTTCGGTGCCCAGCCCTCGACTAGGACTTCGTGCTCAACCCTGCAGATCAAGACATCATACCTAGACAGACTGGACTTTCCTGCACACTTAGTAAACATGTTAGATCATAAAATATACTTAACTTTAAACCCTTTGTCATTATCAAAATTAGATTCGATCTAGTGATTTTGACATCAACAATCTTCCCCTTTTTGATTTATAGCAACCCAATTCAAAAGTTAAGTTAAAATAATATCTTAAGCAAAAAGCATTTCAAGAACAGAGTTCAACATTTTTGTAAAAGTAAAAATAACAAAATATTTGCAAAAGCTAGACATATTTTCAAAGTTCAAATCTCCCCCTCGATAAGTAATCTCCCCCTTGATATGTTAGGTTTTGAAACATTTGCAATTTGAGTTTAATTTTAAAAAACTTGCAATATTGAAAGAATACATAAAGCTCCCCTTTGATATAAAACACTCCCCCTGAAGCTTTAAAAACGTGCAACTTACAATTTGAAAGATTTTTCTGATTACTTAAAAAAAATTCTAAGTGTTACTTTGAAAAAGTTCTAAGTAAGATTGAAATTTCTCCCCTTTGAAAAATATGAAAAAATAGAGTTTTGATAGCTTTGAAAAATTCTAAGTAAAATAGAAATCTCATTTCTCTCCATTTTGAAAAATAAAGTTTAAAAAAAAACATCCTTTTGAAAAAAATAGAGTTTTCTTAAAAAATATTATATTGACTTTTTAAAAAATTGAAAATCTTTTAACTTTACTTTTCCCTACTCTCCCCCTTTGCCATATATCAAAAACAAATTTGCAAAAAAAATTCTTTAAAAATTTTACTTTTTCCTACTCTCCCCCTTTGTTATATAGGAAAATTTTGGTTAAGGAGAAGGAAAAGAAAAAAAAACTTTTAAAAAACTAATTAGGTATCAGAGCTAGTGAATTTTGAAAATATAAGTAAATTTTAATTTTTAGAAAAAATAAATTAATGGAAAGAAAATGAGTAATGTCAAAAATTATTTTCAAGGAAGCAAGTAAGATGTTTTAGGTAACAATTTTTAGATAGATAAGCAATAAATAACAGAAAAAAAACTAATGCAAAAAAATAAATTTTGAACCAAGTTAATTCACCCATTTGAGTTCAAACATGATTTGAGTCTAAGCATTCAAAAGTAAACATGCAATAATTTTGAAAAAAAATAACCAAATAAAAATAAATCCTTGGGCCCGTATCTATCCCAAATTGTTACTTACTATCTTTTATAAAATAGTAACTTTCACTTGGGTCAGTCAAGTTAAGTAGTTTGATCAAATTAAATTTTCTAATCTTGATTAATTAACTTGATTGATGTTCGGTTATATTTATTGCCCCAGCTATTTTTTGATGTACTGATTTAAAGCATCTTGAGTTAAGACATAGGCCTAAGCATCTCAACTCATTCTAAGTTGTCAATCAAGGTATCCTAATATGCTTGTGAGATGTTGGCTTCTAAGTCTATAGGAGCATGCAGACTAGGGGTAAGGCCTATGCTAAATTTATAACGAAGAAATCTCTAGTTTTGAGAGGGGTAAGTTTTTGAAAACTAAGACAAAAAAAATAAGTAAAACATTAAAAAAGTAATTTTAAAGAAATAAATTTTTTGAAAAGTAGATAAAGACAATAATTTTTGAAAAATAACTAAAGAAAAAGATTTTCGAGAAATAGTTAAAGAAAATAATTTTTTTAAAAAAATAATTAGGCAAAAACAAATTAAAGCTATTCTATTGAACACATTCCTAGTTGTCTTCTTAGTGAATTAAACTCAGACTCAGGAAGTAGTTTAGTAAAAATATCAGCTAAGTTGGATTTGGACTCTATGTGTGTAAGTACAATTTCACCTCTAGCTACATGATCCCTAACAAAGTGATGCTTTACTTCAATATGTTTAGTCCTAGAATGGTGTATAGGATTTTTTGTAAGATTAGTTGAGCTAATATTATTAATATAAACTTTAGTGTTAGTGTAGGTTAGTTGGAAGTCCTTAAGGGTATGCATCATCCATAGTAGTTGGACTACACATTCTCCTAGGGCTATGTATTCAGTTTCAGTTGTGGATAATACAACACAGTGTTGCTTCCTACTACACCAACTAACTAAGCTATGACCCAACATCTGACAACTTTCATTAGTACTTTTTCTATCTAATTTGCACCCTGCATAATTTGAGTCAAAATAACCTAGTAGGTCAAAATTAGGAGTCCTAGGATACCAAATTCCTACATTCAGTGTAGCGACCCCGCCTCTATGGTCCCCACAGGCAACCCTCTAGGCCGGCGACCCTACTGTCTTCCCACCCCTGGCAGTGGGTTTTTGCTTTTCCCAGGATTCGAACTCTAGACCTCCAGACTAAGTACTAAAGTTTCTGAATCCTGGTACCAATTGAGTGTACCAGGATTCAGGAACTTTAGTACTTAGTCTGGAGGTCTAGAGTTCGAATCCTGGGAAAAGCAAAAACCCACTGCCAGGGGTGAGAAGACAGTAGGGTCGCCGGCCTAGAGGGTTGCCTGCGGGGATAATAGAGGCGGGGCTGCTACATTAAAAAAAAAGGCACTTTTTTATTGTAACGACCCAGCCCATTTACCGGCCCTCACGACCGTCGTACCGTTGACCGTCGACCGTGCCGTTACCATACTAGGTCTTCCCACTTCCTGGGCAGTGGATTTTTGCCTTCCCAGGATTCGAACCCTAGACCCAGGCTTAAATCTAGTTCTTTATGAATCCTGAATACCAATTAAGCTATAACTCAATTGGTATCAGGATTCATAAACTTTAGTACTTAACCTGGAGGTCTAGAGTTCGAATCCTGAGGAAGGCAAAAATCCATTGGCCAGGGGTGGAAAGTACTTGTGAGTAACGGCACGGCCAATGGTCGTTGGTTGATGACATAAGGGGTCGCCAAATGGGCCGCCAGTTGGGCCACTGATAAGTACCATTTTATTGATTATTTGAGTTGCTAAAATCCATGTTTGACCTATGTTTTTATTGCTTAATTGTGAAATTGTCATAGGTTTTAGAACTTACTCCTATTTTGGACTTAATTACAAATTTGTACATATTTAGATTATTTGGCCACTAAATTTGTGATCTATCTTTGTAGGCATGAAAGATTCATGGACCTAGGGCATATTGGGTCAAACTTGAGTCGGAAGTGACCCAGATCGAGTCATCAAGATTAGGATTAAATCTGGGCCGTCCGATTCAAAAGCGGCTATATCTGAGCCATCCGGGACCATCTGAAGCAATCCAAGCTTGGGTTAGGGTTGATCAAGCACTCTGATCAAGATCTGAAGGTTTCATCTCAATCAGAGCTCATTCAACCATTGGATCAAGCTTGGAGGGCTCTAGATCGTCCATTCAAAGATTAGGTTGATCCAGACCATCCGTTGCACATCTGGAGGATCCGAGCTACCACGAGGCAGATCCTGACCCCTGATCAACATCCTAAAAGTTTGGCTCAAATTTGAGCAAGATCAGCCGTTGGATTTCCTCAAATCAATTTGAGTCGTTCATTCATAATTACTTAAGGAAATTTTCCCCGCAGCTGACCCTTGTCGCGTCTTCGCTGTTCTTGCGTTTCTTCATTGTTCTTCATCGCTTCTTCAGATTTTTCTTCCAAGAAGGCGTGACCACCTCGATTTCATCCTTAGATCATCATCTGAATCCTTGGAGGGCAGTTTCGATCGAGAATTCATCTCAAATTTCATCCAGACAGAGGTGTTTGAGGGTTTCAGCCTCATCTGTGGTCCGAGCACTGAAATCTCAGCCATAATCCTTTTCCGACGATCTGAGCCACTTGTAGGGGTTCTCAGGTGAGCTCAGGTCTTCTCCAAATCAAAATCGCAGCTCAACAAACTGAGATTGAAGAGTTCGGATCGGAATTCTCCCAGCTGAAGCAGTTTGAGCAGAATTGATGGATTGAAGCTGTTTTCCACTGATTTGCTGAGCCTAGGGGTTCGAAGCCAACTCTTGCTTGACGACCAAGAAGATTTTGAGCTCGGGAAGGGATCGAGGAGTAGTTTAATTAGTTTACAATTCAGTTTTTGCTGTAGTTTAATTTCTGCTGCAATCTGTCCTGTTTTTGCAATTTCTTGTATCAGCTGTTTAAGATTCGTTTCTGAATTGTGTAGCTTAATTAGGTTTTAAATCTTCACGTTAAGTAGTTTAGGAGCTGGCTTAGTGATCAATCGAACTTAATTTAAGTTCATTTCTCTGTTAATTGCTTGAGTTCCAATTTCAGCTTGCGTGCCATTCAATTTCTGCATTGTCATTCAGTTTCTGAATTTGTTTCAGATTGCCTATTTTCTTAATTGTTTCTGAGCTTTTTAGTTGTTAATTTCTGCTCTAGCATTAGATAGATAGTGTGCTTAATTAACATATCACTTAATTGTAGTACTTTGCAATCCAATTGTGGCGTGCCAACTACATAGCTGCGTGCCATTTTATTTCTGCAATAGTCATTCTGTTCTGCAATTTCCAGCTGCGGTTTTCTGAATTCTTGCTAGGTAAACATTAGATTTTTCAGCTTAGTTTTTTTGGCTTTTCGATCAGTGTATCAATCTTAGTTTGTTTGTGTTTTGCGCCTAAATCATTTGCTGAATGTTTGCATATTAATTCCGAATTTCTGCATATCCCATTTCTGCATTTGTGTGTTCCTCAAGTTCTAAATTTAGCTCATCAATTCCTTTACTTAGTCTTGCTTAGTTCTTTCCTAATACCCTTGTTTCCCAATTGAACCAATCAGCTTAAAAATTTGAGTTGAAAGTTTACTGATTTCGTAAATTTGGTGTTAGTTTTTGGCACAAAGAGTTTAGCTTGCGTGCCAACTGTTTTGGACCTATTTGCATAGAAATTTAACCTGTTTTTGAGGAATATGATTGTGTTTGAAATCAATAAGTTTGCATTCATCCATTTTTGAATTTTGTTGGCAGTAGTTGGCTTCCAAAAACATTATAGCTAGTTGAGTTGAATTGTTTGTTTGATTTCTAAATTTCGCATGCTATTAATTGTGTTAAGCTTGTTTGTTTCCAAAATTTGCCATCACTGCACTTATTCATTGTTTAGCATCAAAATTGCATTTAATAACCATTGTGTTCCCTTTTTAATTTCGATTTAGCCACCTTGTTTGAGTAGGTTTTCTCTTGGTTGAATTTCTTAGTTGCCATTACTTGTTTAGTGCATTTAGTTGAAATTCTTTTCTTAACCTTGCACTTTCATTTCTGAATTGCGAACAACCCAAAACCCAATTACTTATTTGAAACCCAAAAACCCAAACGACACATAAACACGAGCACGACTCGAAACAACGTCAACTAGTCCCGAGGAAAAATACGACCTGTGGCCCCTTTCCTACATTTTCATATTTTGATTGCAAAAAGGGTTTCTATCTTTATTCACATTTAAATTTGAGACCCACATTCGTGACAGTCTATTTGAGGGTCATCAAATTTTTGGCGTCGTTGCCGGGGAAACTACTAGTTGATTTGTTTGATTTTTTGCTTATGCACTTATTTCATATCTTTCTTGATTTACTTTTGTGCTTATTGTTACATCTGGTGATCTGATTTTATTTGTTTCATCCTTATCTACTTTTACTGCGATTTGTTTTGGTTTTATGACCAGGTCTTCAGGTGGTGATCTAGAAGAATTCGACCCTGAGATTGAGAGGACTTTCAGAACCAGGAGGAGCCAGGGCATTCTTTCTGAGACTACAGACATCCCTCCTATTCAGACTATTTTCACTCACTCAGGCAGTATCAATGCAGACCACCAGAGAACTATGAAGGAACTCGCAGCACCAGATGCATCATTTCAGTACTCCAGCATTGCTTATCCAGAGCTGGCGGGAGATTTCGAGCTCAGATCTGGACTCATCAATTTGCTGCCCAAGTTTCAGGGATTATCTGGAGAGGATCCAAATAGACACCTGCATGAATTCCATGTTGTATGCTCTACTATGAAGCCTCAGGGCATTTCTGAAGAAGATATCAAGCTGAGAGCTTTTCTCTTCACACTGACAGGAGCAGCAAAAGACTGGTTTTACTATCTACCCACGGGGCACGTGTCTAGTTGGATCTCTATGAAGAAAGTATTTTTGGAAAAATATTTCCCAGCCTCCAGAACAGCAATAATCAGAAAAAGTATCTGTGGCATTCAGCAAGTGGTGGGCGAGACGCTATATGATTACTGGGAGAGATTCAACAAGTTGTGTTCAAGTTGCCCCCAGCATCAGATCAGTGAGCAACTTTTGATTCAGTACTTTTATGAGGGATTGCTGCAGATGGACAGGATTATGATAGATGCTGCAGCTGGAGGAGCCCTAGTGAACAAAACGCCAATTCAAGCTAGGGAGCTCATTTGTAATATGGCGGAGAATTCCCAACAATTTAGAAGCAGAGCCTTGACCACCAGAGGAGTGGGTGAAGTTCAGATAGTTCCTACTGATCAGAAAGAGATAAGGAATTCATTGGCAGAGATCACATCACTTATTAAGAAATTGAAGGTTAATAATGCAAATCAAGGCTCAAATCTTTCAGCAACTCCACAAGCTAATCAAGTAATGAGTTTGTGTGGCATTTGCTCTAGTCAAGAGCACACTTCAGATTCATGTCCCACCCTCCAACAAGACGAGACAGTAGCAGCATTGGTAAGAGGACAATTTCAAGCAAGAAACAATCCTTACTCCTCTACTTACAACCCTGGTTGGAGGGATCACCCAAATCTTAAATATGGGAACTCTTTCTTGTTAGGACCGGGTGCATGTTGACAAGGATACGGGTTCATAAAATTCTAAATTTATACGTGCAGCGGAAGAATTAGCATAAAATAATTTTTCAAATTATTCTAACCACGTATCTAGCATGCAACCTTATGGTGTGTGGACATGATCATAAAATAAAATTTTGCGGAAAAGTAAACTAATTTACCAAGTACCTCGCATAACTCGAAGTAAGGGACGAGATCCAACCATAGCGTCCCTTGGAAGCTTCACCTCTATTCGTGTCCACGCCGAGTTCTCTTCGGGATGACTTCGCAAAGTCACGAGTTTTGTGCCGACGAGAACTACTAGATTCTCTAAAGGCACAACTAGAACAACAAGAGAAAAGATAGGAAACTAACCACCAAGAGACGGAATCTAAATTTCGAGAAGGAAGGAGATGTGATCCGCTTCTTCTTCTCCGAGGTCGTCTTGGTGGATGAAGCTCACGCCCACCTTGGGAGTTGCGCCGGCCCTTGGGGAGGAGAGAGAGCCGGCCCTAGAGAGAGAGGGGCATCGGCCCTAGAGAGAGAGAGGCGTGTAGAGAGAGAGAGAGAGCAATTAATCTCTTGATTACTCAATTGATTAGGAATTCAAGGCTTGCCTTTGGTTCCTTATATAGTTGCTTCTCCCTTGCCAAGTCTTTCTCTTAACGGAATTAACGGAATTAATTTTCATAAGAAATTTATCTTATAATCATTCTTATGAATAATTCCGTTATGCCTAGTTTTATTATAACTAACATTATAATAAAACAAATACTTCTCTCCTTTAATTATGGAATAAATTTTATAAGAAATTTATAAACTTTCTTATTATGAAAAAATCAATTCATAATTGATTTTATAAAATTAAAATAAACCATTCCATGGATCATTTTAATTTCCATAAAATGAATAAATTTCTATAAATTTATTTATATAAATTTCTTTATACAAATTTATTAATCCATAATTTATAAAACAAATCGCGCTAGATTTATTTTATTAATTAAACCAAATAAATTGGTTTCTTCCCCTTCTTGTGGCCGGCCAAACCGAGCCGAATCGATCGCGAATTAAACTCATTTAATTCGCCCAATAAGCCTTCAAAAGACTTGGCCATTTTAAGTTTCCGTTGCGCCTCTGATTAACTCAGATTCGACTTATTTCTCTTGATTGGAAAATCCAATTTTTAACTCGTTTTAAATCCCTCGGATTACTCGTAGTGCGTGTGACTAAATAGGCTTTCGATTTATGTTGGTTGTCTATAATTAACCAATTATAGAACGGTCATGAGTGGCACCTAGTAGTACATCATGACCCCCAATTAATCGAAAGATCAACGGATTGACCTCAGAAGTAATTCCGAAACCCTTCAGCAGCTCTAATGAATCATGCCCCATTCCCTTCAACATCTTATACCCACTTGGTTCAGGACACGGTCTATTTGTGTCAGTCCCCACTAGGCTGACTACGTCACACCTAGCCCAAGTAATGTCTTTCTCGTCCTTTGGATTTCTAATTACTCTCATGTATTTTAGAGACTCACACTCTAAACATGATATGCTCTGGCCAGAGGCTTTGAGTAACAATCCGACGATAGGCCTGGGTATACATCTCCTCGCAAGGAGTGGTGAATCCTTTGTAGACTGTTCAAACATCTTCGGGCATTTCGGCTTATACCCAATCATCCTGGGTCCACTCCTCCTTGGAGATGCTTGCTTAAGATGTTAAAGTATAAGTCTCCATAACCAAGATGACTTGAACACAGCAAGTCAAAGGAACATCGCACTTAAGCTGCAGTAATAACTTCAGTGACATATCTTTATAGATTATCATATGAAGTTTTACAGCTAGTCACTCCAATGAACTAGTTCCCTTAACTAGCATCCATGATTATCTCCGGACATCCCAATGTCACCAGCCAGTGAGAATCAGCTGATTAGAGAATAACCCATGCTAGTCTCAACAGAATTAATAGTGTCTGTTTTTATCAATTCGTCGACTAGGGATACTTTCAATACTTCACAATTGCACATGTAGAGATAATCACTAGTTGTGATCCCATCACAAATTCTCTTATGCTGTGAATTATATTGCGGACATTCAGTAGATGAGATTAAGATCCCAATCAAATACACAAACATGTATACTCAAATAGTGAATTATCATTTATTAAAATAAATATTTACAATCATAAGGCGATTGCCTTAGGACACTTCTCTCATATCACTAACAAACTCCCACTTGGCCTAATGCCAATCGCTACGGTATCCAATACCACAGGCTCTAACATGACCCTCAAACTTGTTTTATGGTAAGGCCTTAGTTAAAGGATCCGCTAAATTCCTTTCAGTGGGAATTTTCTCAATTTGTATATCATTCCTACTTATAATCTCTCTGATCAGGTGATAGCGGCGAAGCATGTGTTTGGATCGCTAATGAGACCTTGGTTCCTTTGCTTGTGCAATGGCTCCATTGTTGTCGCAGTAAACCGGCACTGCTTCATCAATGGTTGGAACCACGCCAAGTTCGGAGACGAACTTCTTGATCCAGACTGCTTCCTTTGCTGCTTCCGAAGCTGCGATATATTCCGCTTCCGTGGTGGAATCCGCTACGGTGTCTTGTTTGGAACTTTTCAAACTTACTGCGCCTCCATTCAAAGTAAATACGTATCCAGACTGAGATTTGAAATCATCCTTATCTGTCTGAAAACTGGCATCTGTAGACCCACGTATTACCATATCTCCTTCTCCATATATTAGGAACACATCCTTAGTTATTTTTAAATACTTAAGGATTGTCTTAACAGCCGCCCAATGATCCATTCCTGGATCCGACTGGTATCTGCTTGTGACGCTCAAAGCATACGATGCATCGGACCTTGTACATAACATAGCATACATGATAGATCCTATCGCGGATGCATAAGGAATCTTATTCATGCAAATCCTCTCGTCTTCTGTGCGCGGACACATAGACTTTGAAAGGTTGATCCCATGCCTGATGGGAAGGTAACCTTTCTTGGATTCCAACATGCTAAACCTTTTTAGCACTCGGTCTATATATGTAGACTGCGAAAGACCAAGCAACCGTTTTGATCTATCTCTATAGATTCTAATCCCAAGGATATAGGTTGCTTCTCCCAGGTCTTTCATGGAGAAAGTTTTGGACAACTAAATTTTAACTGTTTGTAAGACTGATATATCGTTTCCTATAAGTAAGATGTCATCGACATATAATACTAGGAATACGACTACACTCCCACTAACCTTCTTGTACACACAAGGTTCGTCTGGATTTTGTGAAAATCAAACTTTTTGATTGTCTCATCAAAACGGATGTTCCAGCTCCTCGATGCTTGCTTCAGTCCATATATGGATCGTCGAAGCTTGCATACTTTGGTTTTATCAACCGATGTGAAACCTTCAGGTTGTATCATGTATACATCCTCATGCAGGTTTCCGTTAAGGAAAGCTGTTTTCACATCCATTTGTCATATCTCATAATCATAATGAGCTGCTATGGCTAGGAGCATCCGAATGGATTTAAGCATAGCTACTGGCGAATAGGTTTCGTCATAATCAATTCCTTGCTTCTGACGATATCCTTTTACCACTAATCTAGCCTTAAAGGTAACAACATTACCTTCCATGTCGGTTTTCTTCTTGAAAACCCACTTGCACCCTATGGGCTTAATCCCTTCAGGTGGGTTAACCAAGTCCCATACTTGGTTTTCGTACATGGAATCCATTTTCGACTTCATGGCCTCAAGCCATTTGTCCCTTTCTGAACTTTTCAGAACATCTTCATAACTGATAGGTTCGTCATCGCTTATGAGTAACACGTCGTTCGATTCACTTACGAGAAATCCGTATCTCTCTGGAATATTGCGTGTCCTATCAGATCTACGAAGAGGTGGTGTAGTCTTAGGTTTAACTGATAGCTCATCATTATGAGGTATTGGTTGTGGGTCTAGACTAGGTGTCTCTGTAATGTCTATTGGAGTTTCTTGAACTTCATCAAGTTCAATGCCACTCCCACTGTTTTCTTGTAAAAGAAATTCTTTTTCCAGAAATACTGCATGCCTTGAAACAAACACCTTTTGTTCCAAGGGATGATAGAATTGGTAACCCTTCGTTTCCTTAGGGTATCCAATAAATAGACATTTATCAGACTTAGCATCCAATTTGTCTGATACAATCCGTTTCACATAAGCAGGACAATCCCATATCTTAAGGTGAGTTAAGTGGGGTTTCTTACTATTCTATGTCTCATATGGAGTAGTAGAGACTACCTTGGTCGGGACTCTGTTTAGCAAGTAAACAGCTGTCTTAAGTGCATAGCCCCAAAAGGATTTTAGAAGAGTTGCATGATTCATCATCGACCTAACCATGTCCATCAAGGTTCGGTTGCGCCTCTCAGATACACCATTATGCTGTGGTGTATATGGCGGAGTCCATTGGGATAATATCCCATTGTCCCTAAGATAATCTTGAAACTCTTGACTTAAGTATTCACCACCCCGATCGGATCGAAGTATTTTAATACTTTTGTCAAGCTGTTTCTCTACTTCATTTCTGAACTCTTTGAACTTCTCAAAGGCTTCAGATTTGTGTTTCATCAAGAACACGTACCCGAATCGTGAGTGATCATCAATAAAGGTGATGAAGTAGCTATAGCCTCCTTGTGTAAGAGTTGACATTGGTCCACATACATCAGTATGCATTAGACCAAGCAATTCTCCCACTGGATTACTTTTTCCGAAAAAGGGTAATTTGGTCATCTTGCCTTTTAAGCATGATTCACATGTATCAAATGAACCGGGTTCAAATGATTCTAAAATTCCACATCGGTGTAATTCGGTCATGCGTTTCTTACTTACATGGCCAAGACGACAATGCAAAGTGTAGGAGTCTATTCGATTATCTATTCGAGCACGTTTGTTGCTAACTTCGATATTGAAAACGTCACTGGATAAATCTAACGTGTAGATACCATTGCACAAAGTTCCATTCCCATAAAGAACGTCATTTAAAGTTATGTAACAACAATTGTTACTAAAAGTTAAATGATAACCCTTTTCATTCAAACATGAAATAGATACAATGTTCTTTATTAACGAAGGAACAAAATAATAATTATCCAATTCTAAGACACGTCCAGTCGGGAGCTTTAGCAAATATGTTCCGATGGCTACAGCAGCAATCTTTGCTCCATTTCCAACTCGCAAATCCGCTTCTCCCCTGACGAGTCTTCTTCTATTCCTTAGCCCCTGTATGTCATTACATATATGTGATCTACACCCAGTATCAAGTACCCAGGTATTTGAGGAAATAGAGTGACATTCAATAACGAAGATACCCGAAGAGGATGGGGCATCGGATGCCTTATTCTTCATGGACTCAAGATAAATCTTGCAGTTTCTTCGCCAGTGACCCTCCTTGCCACAATGATGGCAAGTTCCTTTCGGTTTCTTTTCAGTTTTTTTGGCCTTTTTCTTCTTTCCTTTATTCTGTTCTTTGGCCTTCCTCTTAGAACCTTTCTTCGAGGAACCAACTAACAGTACCGCCTTTTGATCCGGCTTTACAGAAGGCTCTACAGTCTTCAGCAGGTTGAGCAACTCGGGAATGGTGGTCTCTAGTTTGTTCATCCGATAGTTCATCACAAATTGTGAATAACTTTTGGGCAAACAACTCAGAATTAAGTCAATACTTAGTTCATGATCCATTACAAAACCGAGTGTGTTCAGTCGCTCAATGTATCCCAACATCTTTAGCACAAACTGCGAGGCAGAAGTGCCTTCCTGCATCTTAGTGGTGAAGAGGAGTCTGGAGACTTCGAACCTTTCGGATCTCGCCTGCTCTTCAAACAACTCATGAAGATGGAAGATGATGGTATAAGCATCCATATGCTCATGCTGCTTTTGCAGCTCAGGTATCATAGAGGCTAGCATGATGCAACTCGCAAGTTCAGAATCGGTCACATGTTTCTGATAGGCCACTAGCTGGTCTGGAGTTGCACCTTCAGGAGGTTGGTTAGGAAGTTGATCTTCAAGGACATAAGCAAGCTTCTCTGACTTGAGGACTATCCTCAGGTTTCGAAGCCAGTCCATGAAGTTTGGCCCAGTCAGTTTATTGGTGTCCAAAATGGAATGCAAATTCAGAGAAGACATGATCGAGTGATTAACCTAGAAACACAAATTGAGCTTATGTGAGAAGAATGATAAAGAATGTATCAATATACATTAATTAAAATCCTATTTATTTATCAAATTGAATAACCCTTTTTATCAATTCGGGAGATTGTAGGAGCATCTCCAAATAGGTTGATATCCAACCATAGATAAGAACAACCATGACTGTGGCCATCAAGTTTTTCTTAGCTATGAAGGTAGGTAATTATACCGATTACACATCACATATATGTAACTATCACTTTATGCTATCAACTAATTGAATGTTTGCATAAATCATTGGGTTGTTAACTCATTAACAAGTATGCAACTTTATACATAGCACCCAACTGCACCTCTCTTTGCATCGACCTTGGCTGTGGCACAACAAATCAATGCTCCAAGCTTAAGGCTGACCCATTAATCAAGAAATAGTTTTAATATGGTTGGAGGTCATTCAACCGTTTAGTCAGGCTTGGATGTGTCCAACAACCAAAACTAAGGATTGACCTCTGACTCCAACTATATTATTCATAAACTAATTCCATGGTTTGAACATGTTGAGGTTTAAGCCGGGCATGGATGTGTCCATCAACCCAAAAGAGAAACAAAACTCCGATTCTAACCATATTAATGGAAGGTGTTGGCCTTAATATTTTGTAAGGGGTTTTGGGTCTCATCCTTTCTTTTCTAAGCACATTCATGACATAGAATTATGTCATGACTAACGATTTCCTTAATAAAGTATGTATGTGACTTAATTTATCAAGTCTCATTATTTGAATTAGGAACCGGATTTCCTAATTCTAATTTCATACTATATTTAAGGAATTGTTTTGGGAAACAATTTCCTAAATTGTCATAATCAATTTCGGAAATAATATGTTTTAAGACTTTGATTTCTCTAAATCAAATCTTATTAAATTAAGAGACAAATCCCTTAATTTAACCACATATTATTTTCATGAAAATCTCATTTAAGAAACTCTATAGGAAACCATTTTCCTAATTAATTTTGGAGACAACAATATGTAAGAGCATCACCTCTTAAACATATTTTATTCATGGATTTAATTAATTACAACAAATTGTTTTCTAAGGGTGGCTCCCCGAGGCTCAGTTACCCAAAGAAAAGTAATTTGTTGTAAATCCAATTTGGACGGCTCCCCGAGGCTCAATCCAAATCAAACATGACAATTTCATTTAAAATTGGGAAATTAAATTACAACAACTAACTTTAAATTGGACGGCTCCCCGAGGCTCAATCCAAAATAAAGAATTTTGTTGTCAATTTAAAAACCAATTCAAATTTAATTGTCAACTAACTGTCCATAAATTTGTCTAGACTTTCTTGAAAGAAAGTGCCCAAAATTGCGAGATTTCATAAATACGTTTTCAGAATAATTGTAAGTTTCTGGTACAAAGAAAACTTACATATTTCCAAAATTGGAAAATTTCTAAAATAGAAAAATTTCCAAAATTGGAAAGTTTCCAAAAATGGGAAGTTTTCACAATTATTATAAAATTTCAGAAATTAGAAAATTTCAAAAGTTTGTGAAATTTCATGAGGATTTCCAAACTTAGAAATTCCTAAATCTAAAATTTATTATAATTTGAAAGTTTCCATAATTGAATTTTTTTTCCAAAATTGAGATCATGATAAAGTTTTCCGCAAAACAATTATATGATTATGTCTAACACTAACCGGCTCTGATACCACTGTTGGGACCGGGTGCATGTTGACAAGGATACGGGTTCGTAAAATTCTAAATTTTTACGTGCAGCGGAAGAATTAGCATAAAATAATTTTTCAAATTATTCTAACCACGTATCTAGCATACAACCTTATGGTGTGTGGACATGATCATAAAATAAAACTTTACGAAAAAGTAAACTAATTTACCAAGCACCTCGCGTAACTCGAAGTAAGGGACGAGATCCAACCGTAGCGTCCCTTGGAAGCTTTGCCTCTATTCGTGTCCACGCCGAGTTCTCTTCGGGATGACTTCGCAAAGTCACGAGTTTTGTGCCGACGAGAACTACTAGATTCTCTAAAGGCACAACTAGAACAACAAGAGAAAAGATAGGAAACTAACCACCAAGAGACGGAATTTAAATTCCGAGAAGGAAGGAGATGTGATCCGCTTCTTCTTCTCCGAGGTCGTCTTGGTGGATGAAGCTCACGCCCACCTTGGGAGTTGCGCCGGCCCTTGGGGAGGAGAGAGAGCCGGCCCTAGAGAGAGAGGGGCGTCGGCCCTAGAGAGAGAGAGGCGTGTAGGGAGAGAGAGAGAGAAATTAATCTCTTGATTACTCAATTGATTAGGAATTCAAGGCTTGCCTTTGGTTCCTTATATAGTTGCTTCTCCCTTGCCAAGTCTTTCTCTTAACGGAATTAACGAAATTAATTTTCATAAGAAATTTATCTTATAATCTTTCTTATGAATAATTCCGTTATGCCTAGTTTTATTATAACTAACTTTATAATAAAACAAATACTTCTCTCCTTTAATTATGGAATAAATTTTATAAGAAATTTATAAACTTTCTTATTATGAAAAAATCAATTCATAATTGATTTTATAAAATTAAAATAAACCATTCCATGGATCATTTTAATTTCCATAAAAAGAATAAATTTCTATAAATTTATTTATATAAATTTCTTTATACAAATTTATTTATCCATAATTTATAAAACAAATCGCGTTAGATTTATTTTATTAATTAAACCAAATAAATTGGTTTCTTCCCCTTCTTGTGGCTGGCCAAACCAACCCCCTTTGGCCGGCCAAACCGAGTCGAACCGATCGCGAATTAAACTCATTTAATTCGCCCAATAAGCCTTCAAAAGACTTAGCCATTTTAAGTTTCCGTTGCGCCTCTGATTAACTCAGATTCGACTTATTTCTCTTGATTAGAAAATCCAATTTTCAACTCGTTTTAAATCCCTCGGATTACTCGTAGTGCGTGTGACTAAATAGGCTTTCGATTTATGTTGGCCGTCTATAATTAACCAATTATAGAACGGTCATGAGTGGCACCTAGTAGTACATCATGACCCCCAATTAATCGAAAGATCAACGGTTTGACCTCAGAAGTAATTCTGAAACCCTTTAGCAGCTCTAATGAATCGTGCCCCATTCCCTTCACCATCTTATACCCACTTGGTTCAGGACACGGTCTATTTGTGTAAGTCCCCACTAGGCTGACTACGCCACACCTAGCCCAAGTTATGCCTTTCTCGTCCTTTGGATTTCTAATTACTCTCATGTATTTTAGAGACTCACACTCTAAACATGATATGCTCTGGCCAGAGGCTTTGAGTAACAATCCGACGATAGGCCTGGGTATACATCTCCTCGCAAGAAGTGGTGAATCCTTTGTAGGCTGTTCAAACATCTTCGGGCATTTCGGCTTATACCCAATCATCCTGGGTCCACTCCTCCTTGGAGATGCTTGCTTAAGATGTTAAAGTATAAGTCTCCATGACCAAGATGACTTGAACACCGCAAGTCAAAGGAACATCGCACTTAAGCTGCAGTAATAACTTCAGTGACATATTTTGATAGATTACCATATGAAGTTTTACAGCTAGTCACTCCAATGAACTAGTTCCCTTAACTAACATCCATGTTTATCTCCGGACATCCCAATGTCACCAGCCAGTGAGAATCAGTTGATTAGAGAATAACCCATGCTAGTCTCAACAGAATTGATAGTGTCCATTTTTATCAATTCATCGACTAGGGATACTTTCAATACTTCACAATTGCACATGTAGAGATAATCACTAGTTGTGATCCCATCACAAATTCTCTTATGCTGTGAATTATATTGTGGACATTCAGTAGATGAGTTTAAGATCCCAATCAAATACACAAACATGTATACTCAAATAGTGAATTATCATTTATTAAAATAAATGTTTACAATCATAAGGCGATTGCCTTAGGACACTTCTCTTATATCACTAACATTTCTGCCAACAAAACCCTCAAACGCAGCAATTGCAGCAGCCTCCACATAATTTCCAGCAAGCACAACCCCAATTCCAGCAGCCACAGCAATTTCAGCCTGCGGATCCGAATTTACAGCCTACATTTCAGCAACCGCAGCCCCTATTCCAGCATTTACAGCCTCAATTCCAGCCATATCATCAAGGGCAGCAAGGTTTTCAATCATTTCCAGCTTTCCAAACTCAAAACCAACAGAATTTCCAGCCTTCCCAGCCCTATAATCAGATTTCACAGCCCTACAATCAAGGGTTTCAAAATCAAAATTTTCAGTTCTCATCACCGAATTTTCCACTTCAAAATCAGAACTTTCAAGGCTACAACTCCCAGCAAGATTTCCAAGTATATCAGCCCGCTAATCAGCCCTACCAACAGCAAATTCCACCCTCCTATCAGCCCCAACAGCCCTATGTTCCACAATTTCAGCCTACTTCATCTTTTCAAAATCAGTCAAGGCAATATGCTAACCAAGGAGGCTATGGGAGCTCAAGTGGAGGAAATGCGCAACAACAACAACTGATGGACATGCTACAACATGCTTTACAACAACAGTAGCAACAACAACAGCAACAACAGCAAGCTTGGCAACAACAACAACAACAAGTTTTACAACAATACCAACAAAATCTTGATAGGCAAATGGGAGAATTGGCTAGTGGGATTAATCAATGTCAAACTCAAGGATCAAGTCAACTACCTTCCCAAACTGTTCCTAATCCAAAAGGAAACGTGAGTGCTATTTATTTGAGGAGTGGGAAGGTTACAACATCTCAAAATGGTCCAAGAGCAAAAATTTCAGAAAACCGGACAGCACCTTCAATTCCAACTCAAAACAGCCATGAAACGACTTCAAATTCAGCTGATTCCACCCCTAGCCCGTTCCCAACTCCTTCCTCAAGCAATCCTCCAATTTTGGTGGAAAACGGAGAAGAAATCAGTGCCGAGGCCGATTTTACAGCCGCCACTTCGCATGGGACAGCAGCCCAGAAATCAGCCTTCCACTTCCGGCCAAAGAAGATGAAGTTAGGGTGCCCTTGCCTTTTCCACAGGGGAGAACTCCAACAAAAATACAAGTGGAGGAGGAGAAAATCAAAGAGTACAATGAGCTGGTAAAACTTTTTAGCAAAGTAGAAATTAATGTACCCTTGCTGACAATGATTAAACAGGTTCCTAAGTATGCAAAATTTCTGAAGGATCTTTGTGTTCACAAGAAAAGATTTAAGGAAAATGAATTGGTCAGCATTGGAAAAAATGTTTCATCACTCATCCATGCCATACCTCAGAAATGTGAAGACCCTGGCATGCCTACTGTATCTTGTGAGATAGGGAGCACCACACTACATGATGCCATGCTGGATTTAGGAGCTTCCATTAATGTCATGCCCAGGACGGTCTTCCAGATGCTTGGCATTGGTCCTCTGCAGCCCACTGGAGTTGTGATCCAGGTAGCAGATAGAAGCCAGACCCGCCCGGCAGGAGTTATTGAAGATGTTTTGGTTAAAGTGAAGGAGTTGATTTTCCCTGCAGACTTCTACATTCTAGACATGGAAGGAGAATATCTTGCACGTAGATCCCCACTCATCCTTGGGAGGCCTTTTCTGAAGACGACCAAAACAAAGATTGATGTTTATGCTGGCACACTTTCGATGGAGGTGGGAGACACAGTAGTCCAGTTTAGCATTTTCGATGCCATGAAGGACCCTAGGGGAGATCACTCTATTCTGAACTTGGACACCGCAGATGAGACTGTTGAGGCACAGTTTATTGATGATGATGGTGCATTTGATATAGTGGGAGGAGCTTTGATTTCAGAGGAAGCTGAGGAGATAGATGGAAAAACATGTGACTGCCTCGATTTCAAAACTGAAGCTTTACAGGATTTTTCTTGTTTTCTATTTTGTGATGATATTGCTATTGATAGTCCTAAACTTTTTAATAAGGTTGTTGCAGGTATTATTAAGGAGGCATGCACAGAAGAGGATTCTACAGGTGTATGGGATTGCACAGAGCCCCAGGGACCACCACCATTTCCACAAAGTGTAGGGGATTGCACAGAACCCCAAGGATCACTTATTCCAGTTGAGGGCCTACTAGAACTTGAACCTGATGTGGAACCTATACTTGACCAGGAGGAAGCTATGAACACATCTATCATTGAGGAACCTCCAGGTATTTTTCAGCATGATCAGGTAAGTATTTCTTTTATTTTTTTTGAAACATCAAGAGAAGTACCAAAAGTTGATTTTATTGGCTACGATAGAATTCTTGATATATCTTGTGTGGGAAATAATTGTGAAAATCTCATTGAGATATCCAAAATAGATTTCATTGATTATGATAAGTGTCTTGATGCATCTTGGATAGATATTCATTGTAGAAAATTCTTTGAAGTGCCAAAAAATGATTTTATTGGATGTGATGCATTTTTGGATATATTTTTTGTAGAGATTGATGATATTACACTTCTGTCTTGCCCTGTAAGCCTGAGAAAGGTATTACATGATTTTGCAGGGTCACAAAGACTTCTGGAGTGGGTGCTTCATCTGAACAGATTCAAACCTCCTGGAAGGTGTTCCAAAATGAATAAAGAGGTTGCTGTAAAGTCCAAGTGTGGGGGAGCGATGCACCGTAATGTTAAACAAATAAAAGAAGCTCTTTCGCACGCCCCGACTCCTCCACTACCACGATGGAGGCTATTTCTTGACAGACTCCGACCACCAGAGATAAAAGGGAGTTTGATCTTTGTTGCCTTTTCCTTTATTGCATGTATTCACTTTTAAAATGAGTCCTTACTAATAAACACGTGAGTAGAGTAACATGAATGAAAGTCATTGTAAATACCATGTCTTTTCTTTTAGCACTTTTTCTTGCATGACTAGGAATAAATGTATCCTTTAGGTTATCTCCATAGCATTTTAGAGTCTTTNATAGATGACTATTCAAGATTTACCTGGGTAAAATTCTTAAAAATAAAGATGAAACTTTTGATACACTCACTCAATTTTGTAAATTAACAGAAAATGAAAAAGGGATTAAAATCAAAAGACTTAGGAGCGATAATGGCGGAGAATTCAAAAATTACAAATTTAATCAATTTTGTCTAGAAAATGGCTACCATCATGAATTCTCTTGCCCTAAAACACCTCAACAAAATGGAGTTGTAGAAAGAAAAAATAGAACACTACAAGAAGCAGCTAAAACAATGCTTAATGAATACAACTCACCTAAATACCTTTGGGTTGAGGCTGTTAGTACAGCTTGTTATGTACAAAATAGAATAACTCTAATTCAAAACCTAGGAAAGACCTCCTTTGAAATCTATTATAACAAACAACCTAACATTAAATACCTTAAAGTATTTGGATGTAAAGTCTATCTTAAATACTAGAGAACACTTAGGAAAATTTACTTCTAAGGTTGAGGAAGGTATCATTGTAGGTTATTCCCTTACCAGTAGAGCCTATAGAGTTTATATCAAAATTACCCTAAAAATTGAAGAAACTACAAATGTAAAATTTGATGAAAAATCTGACCTAAATAACTCTGATCAAACCACCTACCAACCAATTGACTTTGTTAGATCCAGTACTAACCCTGATGAAAGGCCAATTGAGGACCAAAATGATGATCTAACTGAACCCACACCTGAAACTGAACCTAACCAACCCAGAACTGTTCGAGTTAGCTCAGCCCACCCAACTGATCAAATCATAGGTGATCCAGAACTAAGGGTTCAGACTAGATCAGCCTTTAGAAATCTTAGTCAGATAGCTCTGATTTCCAAAATTGAACCTAAGTCTATAGAAGAATCCTTACTTGACCCTGATTGGATCATTGTCATGCAAGAGGAGTTAGCTCAATTTGAACGTAGTCAAGTCTGGGATTTAGTACCCTTACCTAAAACAAAAAGTTTATTGAGACCAAATGGGTTTTTCGAAATAAACTTAATGAACAAGGTGAAACAGTAAGAAATAAGGCTAGGCTAGTAGCTAAGGGGTTTAGCCAAGTAGAAGGTCTTGATTATGATGAAACCTATGCCCCTGTAGCTAGACTTGAATCCATTAGAATGCTCTTAAGTTTGCAGCCCATAAGGGATTTAAGCTTTATCAAATGGATGTTAAGTCAGCCTTCCTAAATGGCCTAATTAAAGAAGAGGTTTATGTAGGTCAACCCCCTGATTTTGAAAGCTTAGAACACCCTGACTATGTCTTTAGACTTAAGAAAGCCCTATATGGACTTAAGCAAGCACCTAGGGCCTGGTATGAAAGACTGTCTAACTACTTAGTTTCAAAAGGTTTTAACCAAGGCAAAATTGACCCAACACTATTTGTTAAAACCCTAAAAAATGATATTTTTGTAGCCCAAGTATATGTAGATGATATAGTATTTGGCTCAACTAACTCAGACTTTTTACAAGATTTCACAACGATAATGGAAACTGAATTTGAAATGAGTTTAGTAGGTCAATTAACTTTCTTTTTAGGGCTACAAATAAAACAGACCAGTGAGGGTACCTTTGTCTATCAACAAAAATACACAAAAGAACTACTTAGAAAATTTGGAATGGATAATACAAAAGAGATTAAGACACCAATGGCTACCAATCAAACTATAGATAGTGACCCAAAAGGCAAACCTGTTGACCTTAAGTACTATAGAAGTGTTATAGGAAGCCTACTTTACTTAACTGCAAGTCGACCTGATATTCTTTTTGCAGTTAGTATGTGTGCTAGGTATCAAACATGTGCTAAAGAGTCACACCTAACCCTAGTTAAAAGAATATTTAGGTACCTTAAAGGAACAGAAAGATTAGGAATCTGGTACCCTAGAACAGCCCAGTTTGAGCTTATTGGATATTCTGACTCAGACTATGCTGGCTGTAAATTGGACAGAAAAAGTACCAGTGGTGGATGCCAACTTCTAGGACCCTCACTAGTTAGTTGTTTAGTAGAAAACAACACTGTGTTGCCCTATCCACCACTGAAGCTGAGTACATAGCTATGGGTGAGTGTGTAGCCCAACTACTCTGGATGATGCATACCCTAAAGGACCTTCACTTAGATTTTAAACAAGTCAAAATTTTTATAGATAACCTAAGTTCAATCAATTTAACCAAAAACCCAATCCACCACTCTAGGACCAAACATATAGAAATCAAACACCATTTTGTCAGAGATCATGTAAATAAAGGAGAAATTGAACTTAACCATGTTGAATCTAAGTCTAACCTAGCTAATATATTTACCAAACCACTTCCTGAATCTGAATTTAGCAACTTAAGAAGGTTAATAGGAATGTGTGTTATAGACTAGGACTGACCTGATAAGCTTAAGTTGATGTTTGGTTTAACTAATTAAGCTTGTGAGTTTAAAAACATGGATTTTTTCAAACTTGTTTTTCAAAAGTTTATTGTCTTTTAAAATTTAACTTAAACACAGACTTTTCAAACTTGTTTTTCAAGAACTTTATTGTCTTTCAAAATTTGATTCTCAAAACTGGCAGACTTAGCCTAAGCTTGACCCCTAGAATTGCACGAACCTATAGATTTAGGTAGCCGCATCTCACAAAACACATTAAGATTAACTTGTTTGTGTTTGCAAAAACATAGAACGGTTGTGAGATGCATAGGATACTGCCTGGACTTCCGAATGCTTAAGTCAGTGCATCACAGTAAGTCTGGGCGTAAAATACCAACATTACAGTGATCAAGTCAAGTAGTCTTGCACTAAAAACTGAGCCAGACATTATTACTTGACTTGACTAACCCAGTGAACACTACTATCATCTAGATAGTTAGTCAGTAACTAGGGTTAGACACATGAAAAGGGACCACAATCATTACTTGGTCCAGGGGGAGCAGAGGCCAAAACACTTTTTCAAAATGTCATTTTTGACAAAACACATTTGAAAATTTTGATAAAAGTTGATAAAGATTGAGAGGGAGTTCCAGCTAATCCCTAAAAATATTTTTTGATTAAGATTGAGATTATATTTTCTAAAAAAAAAATCATTTTTGAAAGAAATTTTTTTTTGAAAGCTAAGTTAATAGATTTAAGACTAGTTTTTTTCTAACACTTAGCCTATATTTCTACTCCCTTAAACTTGTTATGCTTATATCTTTTTTGATGAATGACAAAGGGGGAGAGTAGGGTAAAAGGGTTAGAAAATTGCAAACAGCATGCTTATTTCACATTTATTTACCTCTGCTTTCTTGTGTGCTGCAATTTTCATACCTATGCTTGTGTTATATTGTTTGCATGTTTATGCAAGTTCATATATGCTGTTTTTTTTTCTAACTTTAACCTGAGTTGTCAATACATCAAAAAGGGGGAGATTGTTGGTGCAGTTTGCACTAACGGTCAAACTCGGGTTTTGATGTATGACAAAGTAGTTAAAGTTAGGGTTGTTGGTTTTTAACCTCCTTACTAAGTGTGCAGGGTTGAAAGACTTAGGACCAGACACCAGGCTGAAGTCCAGGATGGTTGAGTCCTGGCGGGAAGTCCAGTTGGGTCCGCGGGACCTGACAACTGGCTGAAGACCAAGTTGGTTGAGACTTGGCAGGAAGACCAGGGTGGTTGAGCCTTGGCAGGAAGTCCTGGTGGGTCAAGAAGTCAAGTAAAGCTGCACAAAGGGTAAGTGAGGTAAGTCACTAGAGGAGTAGGAGAGGACGCGTTCCCCGTCGAGGGAACAGTAGGCGTCGGTTCGACCTAGGGCTCCATTTCGGAGACCAAAGTCAGAACCAAGACAGCTAAGGCTGTATAATCTAACACTGTGTTTTATTGTGTTTTGGACTAACCCTGGATGCAGGACCAAAGGAAGGAGTGTCTGCAGCTCAGATAGCCTCAAAGGAGTGAGGTAGTAGCTGAGTAGGGCGCCCGAAGTGTCCCGGGCGCCCCCAAGGGCCATACAAAATAGGTAAAGCAAAAGAGGGTTCGAATACATGCTGGGCCGGGCGCCCCGGTGCTTCCGGGCGCCCCCGCTGCTCCCGGGCGCCCCCTGCTCTGCGGGCACCCCCATGCGCATACCTTAAACCGAACCCCTCGAAGCCAAGGAGATAGGACTTTGACCCGGTCAATCCGGGCGCCCCGAGCGCTTCGGGCGCCCCGGTCAAAGCAGATCCAGAGGATCAGACGCGACCGAGAGCTCTGCGGATCAGAGGCCACGTGGGGGGCGCCCTCGACGTCCCGGGCGCCCCCAGGCCCTATATAAAGGGCCCTCGACCCCATACTTCGGACAACAATTCTTCCAACGCCTCAAAGTTCTTCTACGCTCGCGCCTTGCTCCGGAAACGCTTCACCTCGAGCCGACGACGTCCTGCTGCCCCGAAAGAGTCGACCTACTCCGGACGTCGGTAAAAAGAAGAGAGTAATTTTTTTAATACTTTATTGCATTTAATTACTTGAAAGTGTGGGGTTGTCACACTTTCAATTCTTTTGTACTCGCCTACTCTATCGGGGTTTACCGGTAGAGAGTTTTAGTGGATTGCCCAACGGAAAGGTCCGAGGGACCTGGGCCTTCGAGTAGGAGTCGCCGAAGGCTCCGAACGAAGTAAAACTACCTGTGTCGTTTGTATTGGTTTTTCGTTCGTGTTTTATCTTTTCCGTTGTGCACGCTTTTTAAAGCGCTCTGATTTTTTAAAAGTCACGTGATTCACCCCCCCTCTCACGTGCATCGATCCTACAGAGCATACCCCTAGAACGAATTCGGTAATTCAGAATAACTCATCATCGATCTAACCATTTCCATAAGATTCTTATTCCTTCGTTTCGCCACACCGTTCTGTTGGGGTGTACTAGGTGCAGACAATTGGGATTAAATCCCTGCCTCTGATAAGTAACTCCTAAACTCTCCCAAGAGGTACTCACCATCACGATCAGACTACAGTGTCTTGATACTTTTACCATGACGTTTCTCCACATCAGCCTTGTACTCTTTGAACTTGTTAAAGACATCAGACTTGTGACGCATCAAGTAAATGTATCCATATCTCGAATAGTCGTCTATAAATAAGATGAAATATTTGAAGTCACCTCTTGCCTGGATAGACATAGGACCGCACAAATAAGAATGAATCAATTCCAACACTTCTTTGGCTTTATACCCTTAGACTTTAAAAGGTCTCTTGGTCATTTTTCCTTCCAAGCAAGATTCACAGGTTAGAAAATTTTCCACCACCAATGAACCCAAAGGTCCATCGGCTATCAACCTTTAAATTCTACTCAAGTTAATATGACTGATAAGTACCATTTTGTTGATTATTTTAATTGTTAAAATCCATGTTTGACCCATGTTTTACTTGCTTAATTGTGATTTTTCACTAGGTTTTAGGACTTCCTCTTATTTTGGACTTAATTGCAAAATTACATATTTTTGGATTATTTGGTCACTAAATTTTTGATCTATTTTTGTAGGCATGAAAGGATCCTGGACCTAGGGCATACTAGGTCAAACTTGAGTCGGAAGTGGACCCGGATCGAGTTATCAAGCTTTGGATTAATCCGGACCGTCCGATTCAAAAGCGGCTAGATCTGAGCCATCCAGGACCATCTAAAGCAATCCGAGCTAGGGTTAGGGTTGATCAAGCACTCTGATCAAGATCTGAAGGTTTCATCCCAATCAGAGCTCAATCAATCGTTGGATTAAGCTCGGAGGGCTCTAGATCGTCCATTCAAAGATTAGGGTGATCTGGACCATCCGTTGCAAATCTGGAGGATTCGAGCTACCACGAGGCAGATCCTGACCCTTGATCATCATCATCAAAGTTTGGATTAAATCAGAGCAAGATCAGTCGTTGGATTTCCTCAAATCAATCTGAACCGTCCAATGCTAAGTACTTAATCAAAAACCTCCGCAGCTCTTCCCTTCATCGCGTCTTCGCCGCAACAGTGTTTTCCTTCGTGTGTTCTTCAAGATTTTCATTCATCCAAAGGCGTGATCACTCAATTCCTGATTTAGAGCAAGTGCTAGGTCATGGGGAAGAGGTCTTAGTGAAGATTTCAGCTCGCTATTGCCCAAGAACAGAGCTATTGTGAGGTTTCCGTGGCTCTGCTGTTTGAAGTCGTCGATCTCAGTTGCGATCCATTTCCATCCACCGGAGCCATCTGGAGGGGTTCCCTAGATTGCTCCGATCATCCACAAATCACAATCGCACTTGGACGCCGCTGAATTGAAGGATTCAAATGGGGAATTCAGATTGGGTAGAGTTGAGCTCAGATTGAGTAGCAGAGACAATTTCCTACTGATTTGCTGAGCTTACGGGTCCGAGGCTCACCCTTGCGTGACGAACAAGGAGTACCTGAGCTGAAGAGGGGATTGAGGAGTACTTTCTTTAGTTAAATTTCAGTTTTTGCAGTAGCTATAATTTCTGCCACGAATTCTGTTTCTGAATTTTCTGTATCAGTTGTTTGAGTTGGTTTTCTGAATTGTGTAGCTTAATTAGGTTTTAAATCTTCACGTTAAGTAGTTTAGGAGCTTGTTTAGTGATCAATTGAATTTAATTTCAGTTCATTTCTCTGTTAATTACTTGCGTTCCAATTTCAGCTTGCGTGCCACTTCAATTTCTGCATTTTCTTTCAGTTTCTGAATTTGTCTCAGAGTGCTTGTTTTCTGAATTGTTTCTGAGCTTTTTAGTTGTTAATTTCTGCTCTCGCATTAGATAGATAGTTTGCTTAGATAGCATAGCACTTAATTGTAGTTCCCTGCAATCCAATTGTTGCGTGCCAATTTCAGATTGCGTGCCAACACAATTTCTGCAATTTTAGCTCAAGTATGCAAGTTCTTTCAATTGTAGCTTCTGAATTTAATGTCAAGTGAACTTAGTTTTTCTTTAAGCTTGTCTGAATAGGATAAGAGATTTGAATTTTGACTTGCAATCCTGATTTCTGCATCCGGTTTTAGCATTTCTGCAGTAGCTTCAACTTTCAGTCCCTGCATTTCAGAAATTCTGCCTTTATTGCTGAATTCTTTCACTCATCTATGCATTGCACTTCTTGAGTGGATTTGTCTACCATGTTGTAGTGGTCAGCTGGAATTCGAACTTTTTCAGTTTGCAAATCTGAATTTTCCCTGCATTAGTTGGCTTCTAAAACTTGTAGCTAGATTAAGTTGAGTTTGTTTGTTTGTGTGTCTAATTTCTGAATTTCGTATGCCATCATTTGTTGCAAGTTTGTTCATTTTCGAAAATTGCCAGCCCTGTTTTTAATCATTTGCTTAGCCTTTGATTCCATTTGATATTACCTTTGTTTCTTTTTCCCAATCCTATTTAGCTACCCTGGTAGATCAAGTTTCTCATTAAGTTGAGTTTATAAATTGCATTTCCCTTGTTTAGTTTATTAGTTTAAGGTTGTTTTTACTTTTTCATTGCGATTTCATTTTCGATTGCAACCCAAAACCAAATCTTTCTTTGAAACCCAAAATTCACGAACGACACATAAACCCAAGTTAGAATCAAACAACATCAACTAGCCCTAGGAAAAATACGACCTGTGGTCCCTTTACTACATTTTCATATTTTGATTGCAAAAAGGGTTTCCAGTTTTTTATAAATATTCTAAATTCTGATGAACCCACACATTCGTGACAACTTAACCTAGTATTTCGGGTTCATCAATGACCCAACCTTAGATGCCAAAGATATGTTTGGTTCATTTCCGAAAGTTCTTTTCTCTTATTAAAATTAGAAGACGTGTTATTAATTTCCATTTGCATTGTGGGAGTTATTGGATTAAGAGTATACAAATTGTCAACCAACGCACCAGAACAGATAATCATCCTATTCTTTTTGATAACAACTCTGTCATCAAAAGAAACTGAATATCCATCCATGAATAATTTAGAAACTGAAATCAAGTTCTGTCTAAAACAAGGTACGTAAAAATAATTTCTCAAAACCAAAAATTTATTCTTAGCAAAAAATAAATGAACATCTCTCACTGCAATAGCCGCCACCTTCATAGCATTGCCCATGTAGATGGTAATCACGCCCTCACTTAGTCGTCTGGTTTCCTGGAACCCCTACAATAAATTACAGACATGATTAGTGGCTCCCGTACCTACACACTAGGTACCGGTAGAGAACACCGCTAAACATGTTTCAACAACTAATGAAAAAGATATACCTCCATTGTTCTCCTTTCGGTGGGGACAATCCACCTTCCAATGTCCAGCCTGCTTGCATGTGAAACACTTGCCTTTCAGCTTCTTCACTCCACCTTGTGGTCCTTGAGATCCAGCCACATTCTTTGCCGAACCAACTTGTTTCTTCTTCTTCTTTCCGCCTTTCGGCTTAGAAGCAGAAACGTTTTTAGTAACATAAGCTTGAGCACTTTGACGAAACAATCCTTTTGCCGCCTGGAGTTCTGTCAGAAGTTCCGCCAATGAATACATCCTTTTGTTCATGTTGTAGTTCTGACGGAACTGCTCAAAACTCTTGGATAACGTCTGGAGAATGATATCGACCTAGGTTTCTCGTCGATTCCAGCTCCAAGGACTTCCATTTCATTTAAATGAGCAATCATCTTAAGGACATGATCCCTCACGGGTGTCCCCTTAGTCATGGTGGTTGTCATCAAGTTTCTCATGACCTTTTGCCTGGCAACCTGATTATGGTGTCTGAAGAGTTCCTTGAGATTGAACATTATGTTATAGGCAGTAGTGAAGGCCTGATGTTGATATTGCAACACATTTGACATGGAAGCCAAAATGTAACACCGCGTCATTTCATCTGCCTTTACCCACTTCCTATATCTTTCTTTCTTCTCTTCACTAGAATCATCACTGGGCCTAACAGGACAGATCTCAAAAAATACAAATTTGTACTCCTCAGCAGTCAAGACAATATCCAGATTTCGTTTCCAATCAATATAGTTCGGACCAGTAAGTTTATTTTCTTTTAAAATCACAGCAAGAGAATTGAAAGCCATAATGAAATCCTGAGAATCACATTGGTCAAAATATTAGAATTTAAAATAATATTGATTCCTCAAACAATAAAATTTTAAATTCACCAACACCTCAAACACCGTGAATTTCGTATGCCACGATAGTGTGAATGTATACTAATTCAAACATTTGTAAGAGGAGGTTTTACCCATTAATTTTATTATCTTGTCAACCTTATTTTTTGACAAATAAAATTAATAGTTGGTTTATCTTTGGCCATACAAATAATAGCAGTGACTCCAATGGGGAGGATACTATTAATTGCATCTAAGTGTACACCATTACTTGATACTAAGTCCATTATCTAGGATTATGTCCCTTCAGATGGAGAAGATCACATGCTCCTAAATTATTTCCTAAAATCATCCATAAGGAAGTTTGATCTAGTGTTCCGCAAAACAAATTCATCCGATGTGGAGGAAGACACTCAGAGCCAACGCGCAAGTTTGAATGCTTCACTTTCAAACCAGTAATGGAGGCCACGGACTCAAAGATTCCCTCTCTCACTTAGTTATTTAAAATGAGAAATTTTCAAGCATGCAATCATAACAAGCATATCAAACAGCACAACAATAAATATGAAAATATAAAATTTCCAACTATTATGGCTTTGTAGGTTCCCTGTTCTCCAATACGCCTCCAGTCGATCATGCCGTCTCGCCTCCCCTCTTAGCCGTGCCTCCGGTCATCAAATAATGCCACGCAAGCAAGGATACAAGTCGTAATAAAATTTAATTTACATCTATCGATCCTATACTCCACGAAGGAGTTTACATAAAATCTAGATCAAACAGCAAGTTAAAACTAGACGGCTAACATTGCCGTATTTAATTACAATTAAATACAAATAACCTCGTCAACCCCGAGGGTTCAAATAAACAATCATACACAATCACACATAACACACAGCCATAATAGTTGGAACTAATGCTGCAACCGTAAAGTTAGCCTTTTGCATATCCTATTATTATCTGGCCTAAATTATATATGAATAGTATGAAAGTAACCGAATTCAAAACACACAGAGCCGGAAAAATTTGCTCTGATACCATTTTGTTGGCGTCATCAATCAGGGCCACGCCTGATCGATCACTGATCTATCAGACCTGTGCTGATCGATCAGTTGATCGATCGGCAGTGATTCTGTTCGATGAAGCCTTTTGATCGCCGGTTCTTGTGTTTGATTCGGGATCCAGGAAGAATACGAATACAACTACAGCGGAATAGAAAAACATATACTAGATATACCTCTCGATCTTCTATTGTATTCTATCCTCCTCTTGGACGTCGTGTGGGCGACGATCTTCCAAGAATCGTAGCCGCCGCTCACCCTTCTTCTTCTTCCTTCTTGCGCCGCGTGACCTAGCCGCCTCAAGCCAGATGCACCGCACACCTTAAGCCAGATGCGCCGCACACCAAGAAAAGAAAAAAATTAGGGTTTCTAATAGACGACTTAAGAGGGTTTATATAGGCTACAATAGGACCAAAAGGAGAAGTCGGTTATGACCTCCTAACGGATTTTTAAGTTTTCTTGTTTTCAACCCGAAAACCAACTTAAATCCGTTAATAATAACCCGATTCACTAAAAGGTTATTATTGAACTACCGCACGGACCCCATATTAAAATATAGACTCTTTCCTATTATGAGTACATTATCTCCCCGTGTTTAGGATATCGTATGCCCATTATTAATTGAATTACTGACAATTCAATTAATTAACATATAACTCCAAGAGTAGTACTACTCAACTTTATTATCATGTCGGACCAAGTCCACCTGCAGGATTTACATGATAATCCTTATGAGCTCCTCAAGGGGGCATCATCAACCTAAATAATTAGGACACGGTTTCCTTTTATAATCAACGACACACCATATAAATAATATAATTTCCCAATTTACTGGGCTTATTGATTTAACGAATAAATCTTACCCATTGGTAAATTAAAGAAATAAATACTAAGTATATGTGCCCGTTATTATATCGGGATTAAGAGCATGTATATCCATAATAACAGAGGTCTTGTTCGATTATATAGTTAGTATAAATCGAACAACCTCAAAACGGTCCTGCTTAATACACACAAAGTGCACTAGTATAATTCTATAGTCAAGATAGACTAATACAAATTACACTACAACGTTCCAATGGTTTGTCCACATCCATCTTGGTTATGAGCTATTACTTGTACTTTACAAAGAACCAATAACATAATCTTCTGTATGATACTACACACCATTTTATCTACAATGTAAAGTAATGGACAACTGCATATATATAACAAATATAAAAATGCAAACACATGACCACTGTGATTCTTATTCCAAAATAAATGTTCATACGAAAGCTAGACTTATAGTATACATCCTAACAAAAGAAACCCTAGACTTGGTTCACGCAAGTTAGGATTAGGCAATTGATTAGGGTTAAGCTAATTGATTAGGATAGTTATTACGAGGATTTTCACCAGAACACAAAAAAGACCAGATCGATTGACCAATCGATTAAGCAAAGCCTAATCGATTGGGCTAATCAATTAGGGCGGATTCTCATGAAGAATAGTAGTTTTAATCGATTAAGATGTGTTTCCGTGAGAGCACAGTAGAGTGCACAATCGATTAGGCTAATTGATTCAAAAACATTCATGGGGTGAAGAAAGGGGCTTGGAATTGATTGGCTTAATCGATTAAGCCTTCCCTAATCAATTAGGGTATTTGTTGCGAGAGAACATAAAAGTTGAGAATTGATTGGGCAATCGATTAGGAATCTTTCTCTCGCGAACAAAAGCTTCTGAATCTATTAGCTAATCATTTAGAAGATGCCTAATCATTAGAATGACTCACCAATCGATTAGGTTTTGAAAAATACCATTATGTAGGTTAAATGTTCAATTGATGACGTAGTAATCGATTAGAGGCGTCGAGGTAACCTAGAAAGGGTTTTAGCAAAAGTTTGACGGCAGAGCTCAACACAATGATTCACGCCAGTCCTTCAGGGTTTGGAGGAGAAGTGTTGTTGCACTTTCTAAGCATCAAGAGGTTACTCCAAGCAAGAAAAGTAAGGTTCATTGTTGCAATTGTTTTTGATTTCTTGTAAAACCTAGTTTGCATTTCTTATTGACATTTCTTGTATTCGAACTTGTACAAGATTTTTCTACCTCCGGATTATTTTTGAGAAGGAGTGTGTTAATAGTGGAGTTATGTGCATGGTGTGGATTCTTAGATTAGTCATTTCAAGGAAGTGGATACCAAGTAAATATAAAGTGTTAGCATTGTGGAGTCGTCACTTCGAGTATCCGTTGTAAATTATCATCGAAGAAGCGAACGAAGCTATTCACCCCTCCCCCTAGCTTTTACGTGTCCTAACAAGTTCTCACAATGTAATATTTGATCTCTAGCCCTCAAAAATATGTATTGAGACTAAATTACACTCAAAGGCTACTCACAACACATTACTATCATATACTCGTTTATTTTCTATTCTCTACCACACTAAATACATAGCATGCATGAATCAAAAAAAATTATTAAGAATTGAAATGGAGTTAAGAAGAACTAAGTAAAGTGAACACAACGACAAAACGAAAAGTATCGATAAAGAAATGAGAGTATTGGAGGAATAAACCTGATGAGTTTCTAAATTTGATATGCACTAAAGAATATATCCTGGTAGATAATGAACACTTGAAAATAGAATAAGGCCATTTGTCAATGAGTGAATAAGAGCTTCACTTCAATTCTTCTATCATCAAAAACTTGCAACAAAAATTTAGCACACGCCGATACACCAATTTTGGTTTCTTTCTGTTGATTCCTAAAAGATGCAACAAGTTAACACTTTTTCTATTCTTTTTTATTGATCATAAACTTGCAACGAGTTGTTTAGATGAAGAAACAATTTATCCCTGCATTCCCTTCCAAACAATTCTGATTTTTGAAAATTCTACATTTCATAATCAAATTCTAGATTTTACTTTCAGAATTCTAATTCTTGAAATTTTCAGAGTTTTGTACACAAGGAACTTGAGAAGAGTAGAGCACCAAATGACAATCTAAGACCAAAAACTTCACTTGGCTTCTCATTGATTAGGGATTTTCAAAGAAAACTTGGCTAATAAAAGATTCAATATAATTCATTTCCAGCAACAACATCTAAAATGGATAGCAACATCTACACTCTGCCTTGTTTTTTTATAGTTGAAAACAACTTGGTGTTCCTTCAGTAATGTTACCAACACTAGCAAAGAAAACTCTGAGCTAGAATTAATCTCTGCAATTAATGAATTCAAACATCACATGAAGCTAAATTCTGAATCTTGCTTTTTTTCTAAGTCCAGTTTCAGAATTTGAGATTGAAAGAATCCAGGCCTGACTCATGAAGGATTTCACAGAGGTTATGATACCATTTAACACTGAATTAGAAAGGGCTTCTGTGTGATGATGATGATTAAAATGATTTAAATTGGACCTAATTAAATTTATATAGGAAAATAATAATAGTATATTTAATAATTTATAAGGGGATATATTTATAAAATTTATTAGAATTTTATAGATTTTTTTCAGAATTTAATATAAATATTTGGATTTTTACGGGAATAAGAGAAAATCCTGTTTGGAATATCTGGGAGTTGATTGACGTTATAAAACCAAGTTGGTCATCCAAATCTAAGTTTTGATTAAATCACTTTGATTAATGAGATTTTTTCAACCTCGAACGACTGGCTCGGTCTCACAGAAATTTCTTATCGACCGTCAGGGTAAATCGGGAAATGCTTGCAATGAGCAATCTAAAAACCCAACGTATTCATGTCTCGTTTGGAATAAAAATTCCTGTAGCAGTGTGTCCTTCGTCACCGTTGCGACCCAACAACGCCTCCCTTCCTCACGCGCGCTGCCACCGCGCGCCCGACAACCGGCGCCGTCGACGAGAGCGGCCAATCCCGGCTCCGCGTCCCTCCTCTCCCGTCACGTACCCTGTTTCCCGCCACCCACACACAAGTTGTTTTCGCCGCGAGAACGACCACACCTCTCTCTGCGCGCCCTGCCGCGGGCGCCGCGACCCTCTCCTTCCTCTCCTCCCTCGACATCGCCCCGAGCCGCCGGAATGACATCGAGCTCCTGCGGGTCCACTGTCGCCATCATTCGACAGGGAACACCTCATCGTTCTCAAACCTCCCGCCGCGAGCCGCCAGCCATGGCCCTGTTCTCCACCGCTGAAGAAGGAAAAAAAAGAATAGGAAATGAGGTAACCAATTTAATTGGGAGTTTGATTGTTTCATTAAGTAATCAAATTGTTTTGCTTGGATAAGTTGAGGAAATTGATTTAAGTAGCGATTAACTTAATTCATTGATTAATTACGATTATTAGTTAATTAATTAAGATTTGTTTGCTTAATTGGATAATATTCTGTAATTATTATGTTTAATTAATTAATTAGCTAATTAATCCAAGTTGGTTTGATTAATTAAATGATCTTCACTAATTTGAGGTTTATATGATTTATCAGTTTGATTGAGAAAATAACCAATCGGTTAGCTTAATTAATAAGTAGATAATTGATAATTAATTAAGGGTTAATGGAATGATTAATAGATTTAATCGTTGATTTAGGAGTAATTATTTAATCGAATTGACAATCAAGTAATCAAAGATTTAATTATTAATTAGTTTAGTAATTAGTTAGTGATTAATACACTTAGAGTTTATTTGAAACAGAATTGTTAATTAGATCAGCGAGTGATTGACTAAGAGAGATTTAAATTAAGGATTAATATATAATGAATTGATTGGTTGATGAGGCGATTTGTTTTTATTATTGGGATTACTTCTTAGTTTTGCGTCGTATTCTTTACTTGTAGGATTTGAGCTCGTGTCAAACCTTTGACTTGGAGACGATCAATACCATCTATAATAGAGGTAGATAGTGCTTCCTGGACCACATTAGTTCCGTTGATCTTAGTGCATGATTTTCTTTCATTTATGTTAATTAGGTATCATTATATTTACTTGTTTACTCTGACACCACTTTATTTGCTTCTTTTCAAAAAAAGTAAAACGCTCGCCCCCAATGTCCCTGCCAGTCTGCCCCAAGACCAATACGGAGGAGGTAAATCACGGTTATCACTGGTGTGGTGAGGCGCCTGGGGTCGAGGGAATTTAATGCCAACAGACCAGGGTTTTATCCCCGTGCGCAACTGGAGACCCTCGACCTTGAAACCTCCGATTCAAACAGCAGGCACCTTACCATCTGATCCAGTTAGTTGCTTGTCATTATTTTAGTCTACTTGATATCTATGCAGTCTTATTTGCTCTCCATGTTATTTATTGTGTATACCTGCGTCTTTATGTTAATGATACCATGGTGTAGTATGTAGAGCTCTACACTTGGATGTGATTATTACTGCTTATTTGTTGATTATTGGTTTGCATCTTTATACATTTGAACTGTCCACTAGATCGGATAGTAGTAGAGCGTTTCTCCCATAGTCCGTAGCTAGATATCTACACATCCTATATACACACTAAACTAGATAGTGGTAGCGTACGTGAGTTCGCCTACAGGTAGTGACATTTATACACTCTAACTATCCACTAGATCATATAGTAGTAGCGTGATTTCGCCCACAGTCAATAGCTGAGAAGCTAGATAGTTATTCATCCTGTCTGCCCACTAAACCAGATACTGGAGCATGAGTTTGCCCATAGACAGTGACCCTGATTGTCCACTAAACCAGATGGTGGTAACATATTTTTGCGTGCAATTAGGACTTGTTATATATTTGTTTGCGCTTGTTTTGTGCTGGTGGTTTTTGGATGTACTTTATATACTCCCAATTAATTAATTATGCTTGGTTGAGCCGTTTAGTGGAGAGTTATAGGGTTATATTATTGTTTATGCTTTTTATAGCAGAGAATCATATGAATCATATTGGTGTTCTTATTTTTGTAGTAAGTATTATTTCCTGAGCCTGCTTCTTTTGAGCTCCTTACATTATATTATTCATGCACTATTTTTCTATCTACTTGCTGAGTTATTTGTACTCAATACCCCTTGCTTGTCTTTGTCTTCTAGGTTAGCAAGTAAAGGATATATTGTGTTGACTACTCTAGCATCACTCAGAGATTTGTGCTTGTCGGTCTCGCTCGAATTTGAGTTATTATGTGTTGTTTTCCATTGTTTTGATAATGTTGATTTTCATTTCGTATTGATTCTTTGAGTTTTGGTAGAATACTAAAGATGTTTACCTTGTTTAGTTTTATTATATCCATATGTGCATACATACATCCTTAAATGAATTTAATAATGTTGGAGTTTTATATTGCAGCGAGGGTTAGTGTTGGTTTTAATTGGTTTAGTACCAATTAGTTATTGCATTGTCACTAGGGAGTATCGTCCAGTTCGACAAACAAATAGTTCTTGCATTGACTTTAATTGATTTTGATGTAGTCAACCTAGTCAAGTTAGGTCCTATTGTATTTATTCCTTATGTCTAAGTGTGTATGAGTTTAGGAGCATAAGAAATCAAGTGAAAGATGCAACGAGTGAGAAGGATGATACAGGAAGAGAGTCGACGGACTCAGTGCATTCGAGGGACGAAATCTGCAAAAGAGTACACCGATGGACGAGAAGGACGTATGTGACATTCGAGGGACGAGAAGCTGAGAAAAAGCCTACTCAAGGAGAATGTCGAAATTGAATTTGGGTGAGCTCAACTCCAGACAACCATCACCCAAGCGAGCGGGAGTTAAAACTATCAACGTGAAAGTTGTTCTTAAAGACCTGAGTCATCTCATGTCTAGTTGAGGACATCTCGGGTGCAAGAATTAAAGCTATGCAAAATCGCAGCTAAGGCGCCTCAGTTGTTATTGAGGATGCCCTAGTTTAAAACTAAGACGCCCTCGGTTGAAACTGAGACACCTCAATAAATAATACGTTAATTGAACGGATGCACAGTGGATAAAACTCTATCCATTAAGGGCACCCTAGGTCTTAAATGAGGCTCTTAAATGCGAGATCAGCAAATGGTCAATTCGATTGTGGGTTATAAATAGCCCCCCTAAGGCTAGGAATTTAGAAAAATAATTGTTATTCAATTTCCTAACTTTTCTATGACATTTTCAAAGATTGTAAGAAGCTTCTTCGCCTACAATCAATGAGATTTTAGTAGAACTTTCATTATCTTGGATTAGCAACCTCCCCGGTTGCAAACCAAGTAAATCCTAGTCTCTTTCTTTTTTTGTTGTCGGTTTTTATTTTGTTTAATTAATTCTACATCGTTGCTAAGTTCGAAAGGCAAGATATTTGACTATCTTATTTGGAGGGTTATTCACCCCCTTTTATCGGCTCTACCGGGACCTACAATATTTGGTCAGAAATTGCCATAGAATTTGACACATAATAGATCTAGTTGATACTTCAATTTTAGAAATGATTTTTTGCTATAAATGAGTGGTAGTTTCTACATAAATTTACTCATTCCTCTCTATGACCTCGTGAAGATTAAAATGAGTGATAGTTTTTTGTTCAAGAGTAACAATATAGAGAGATTCAAATAGCTTCAAATTATCAAGCTGTCACATTCAGCAATTTTATCATTTGATAATATTTAACACCAATCCTATCTAATCAACACGCAGGATACCCAAAATTCATACTTTAAATTGTCAGAAATTAGTAGGAATCTAATTAGTTAGGTTTCTTAAGCTTATCTTTTTCAGAGATAAGATTCCAATCCAATTCTCAAAGAACTCTTACATTTCAATAATCCTGAATCCAACTTCAGAATTTTCAGAATTTTGCTAGGTTCTAAAATTCTGTGAACTTAAACTCATGGTTTTAGAATTAAGGATTCAAGATAGCTTCAACTTAACTTGTACATAATTCAATCTAGAAGAAGGTAAATTCGAAGTGTTGAATATCATTAAGAATTGGCACATAATTTATCCTACTAAATTTTGTTGACACAATTTCTTCTTTTCTTTTTCAGTTCTTGCTCTATTATCAGTTCAGGTCTCTCTTATGACTTGTTGCAACCTTAAACATGACGATTCAATCACATCCATCCCTCAACATGGATCTCCCCTTAACAACAACAACTAATCCGTCCATCAACTTAACTTCATATAATTGCTGCACTTATAGGTTTTAATGTTGAGGCAATCTATGGTCCGTGTGACCATGTATTTTGATATTTGGACAAAGAGTTTAAGTTAGGTTCATCCTTGTATTTGATATGTGTATTTGAGTGTGAAGGTTTACAGGATACACATAGACTCAGCTTGATGGCTTCGGGTCCGGTGAAGGATGATACATCTGAAGGACCGTGGACAAGGTAGCAACGATGAGCCGAGGGAAGCACACATCGAAACATACGCGAAGGATGACATAAGGACGAGTCGTGGGCTTGTATGCATCTGAAGGACGAGAGCCAAAGGCATATGCGAAGGATGGCATGGAGAAGAGCCGTGGTATTGTATACATCCGAGGAACGAGAACCAAAGCGAAGAAGACTTGAAGGCAATAGTCAAGGCTACAAAGAAGAGTCAAGTGAGTCATGAGAGTCCATGTGCGAGTGAAATATACACGAAAAGGGAAATCCTAAATTTAGGGTTTTACCATTCGACTGGTATGAGATCAGTCGACTGGTTGAGGACACAGAAAGATCAGTTGACTGATCTTTCTATGCAGTTGACTAGTGTCGGCTGAATTCGAATGTTGGACTATAACATTCGAATTCGACAGTTGTCAGTCGACTGGTGTTGACACTAGTCGGCTGGTAACGGTTGGATTAGTAAACGAGTTCTATTTAAGAGAATTCGGTTTGCTTGAGCAAGGTTGACGAAATTGGATTTAGTTAAAGGTCAATTAGTAGTCTAAGTTCTCAGAGGTCTTGTGCAAGTTTGTGGTGAGATTTCTCCATCTACAAGGAGCTACATGAGCTAGTCAGAGATTTTTTGGGAGCTCATCCACCGACGGATCGGGATTGTCCACCTTACAAACAGCCGTGGGGTAAGTGCATCATCTCCGAACCACGTTACATTGGTTTGTTTTCCTAGTTTAGCTTTGTTTATTAGTATTTCCACTGTGCAATCCAACCGTGTAGGAAGAAATCGAAGAAGTAGAGGAGAAACATCTATTCACCCCCTCTCTAGATGATCATTCGATCACGTACAAATGGTATAACAGTGGATTGCTCTCCATCAGACTAACCACCGAGGAAGCAAACAAGATAGCCGGATCAAACATCCATCCACCGAAATATGAAAAAGACTTTTCTTGATGGAAGAAAAGGATGGAGGTATATTTTAAAATCAATTTTGATTTTATGCTAATCATGGAATATGATTTTGAAGCTCTAACAGACAAGCATGAAAAGAGGCTCCAACATCGATATTAAACTAAGGAGCAAAGGAAAAATTCGTAGACGAACAAGAATAACAAAAATCTTATTAGATCTTATGCCTTCTTATGTGTTGGTGAGAATAGGTGAGTATTAAGAATGCAAGAATCCTTTGGAGAAAGGTAATTGCCTTACATGAAAATACCACACAAGTCCAAGAAGTAGAGGAGGAAAAGGAAGTGGAAGCGTTCACCACCTCAAGTGAGCAAGAAGTAGAAGAGCTCAAAGAAATGAGCCTAATTGTTCATGGAGTGACTCAAGTTGATGAGGAAGCATCATCCAACTCCGACAATGAAGAAATCACATTCATGAGTGTGGATGATCGATCCACTTCATCAAAGGTTGAAGAACAAGTCAACCTCGCTAGCACCTCCACCGAAGTGAAGTCAAAATATCACATCATTTATTTTGGATGCAATGAGAAGGGACACTACAAGGACAAGTGTCCATTGGGTAAGAAAAAGAAGGTAAATCCTAAGCTCAAATCTATTTCATTAAAATCTAATTTGAGTTGTAGGGAGAAGAAAGAAAAGAAGCACATTAGTTGCTTCACATGCGAGGAGAGAGGCCACTACCACATGAAGTGTCCAAGGAGTGGAGAACTCATGAAATTGACGCATTTGAAAATGTGGGAGAAGAAGTGTCACGTCTGATAAGTACCATTTTATTGATTATTTTAGTTGCTAAAATCCAAGTTTGACCCATATTTTACTTGCTTAATTGTGAATTTACCCTAGGTTTTAGAACTTACTTTTATTTTGGACTTAATTGCAAATCCTGATATATTTGAATTATTTTGCCACTAAATTTTTGATCTATTTTTGTAGGTATGAAAGGATCATGGACCTAGGGCATACTGGGTCAAACTTGAGTCGGAAGTGGACCCGGATCGAGTTATCAAGCTTCGGATTAATCTGGATCGTCCGATTCAAAAACGGCTAGATCTGAGCCATCTGGGACCATCTGACGCAATCTAAGCTAGGGTTAGGGCTGATCAAGCACTGAGATCAAGATCTGAGACTTTCATCCCAATCAGAGATCATCCAACCGTTGGATCAAGCTCAGAGGGTTCTAGACTATCCATTCAAAGATTAGGTTGATCTGGACCATCCGTTGCAAATCTGGAGGATCCGAGCTACCCCGAGGCAGATCCTGACCCTTGATCAACATCATCAAAGTTTGGGCCAGATCGGATGAAGAGCAGCCGTTGGATTTCCTCAAATCAATCTGAGCCGTCCATTGCTAACTACTTAATCAAAATTTCGCCACAGCTCTTCGTCGTCGCGTCTTCCTCGCCGCAACCTTCTTCTTCGTCAGTTCTTAGTTTTCTTCAGCTAGTTTCTTCAATCCAAGGGGTGCGACCCCTCAATTTCTTGCTTAGATCAAGTCCTAGGTTGTTGGGAAAGTTTCTCGGTGAAGTTCCAGCTTGAGAATTGCCCAAGAACAGAGCTATTGTGAGGTTTCCGTGGCTCTGCTGTTTGAAGTTTTTGATCTCAGTTGCGCTCTATTTCTATCACTCAGAGCTATCTGGAGGGGTTCCCTAGAGTGCTCCGACCCTCCCCGAATCACCATCGCACTTGGGCGCAGCGAGATTGAAGGATTCGAATGGAAATTTCATATTGAGCAGAGCTTGAGCTGGGATTGAATCGCAGAGACAGTTCCCATCGATTTGTGGAGCTTACGGGTTCGAGGCTTGCCCTTGCGTGACGAACAAGGAGGATTTGAGCTAGGGAAGGATTGAGGCTTAGATTTCTTATTGAATTTCTTTTGTTTTTAGCTGTAATTTCAATTCTGAATGTTGTTTCATTTCTGAATTTCGTATCAGTTGCTGTAGCTTTTCTTTCCACTTCGATTCTATCTTAATTAAGTTTAATTCCTGCAAGTAGTTAGCTAGTGAACTTGTTTAGTGAACAATAGTTTTTAGTTTCAGTTTCTTTTATGTTTAATTGTTTGCGTGCCATTTCATTGTTGCGTATCAGCCCTGTTCTGAAATTTTAGTTCAGTTTCTGAATTTTTCAGCTTGTTTCCAATTCGATTTGTGTCCAGCTTAATTCCTGCAACCGAAGACAACATTTAGTTTGTTAATGCAATTGATCTGAGTTTGTTTAGCACTTTAGTTTTATCTCTGCGTTTCAGTTCAGTTTGTTTGGCATTGATTTTTATTTCTGCAACTTGGATCCCATATCTGCTAGTTATGTCCATTTCTGCATATCATCAGTTTTCATCTATGAAGTTGTATCAGTGAAGCTCTGTATTCGGATGTTACAGCATTTGATTTCAGTTGTTTTGCTAGACCTTTCACCCAATGTGTGGCAGCAATCAATTCTGGAAAGTCTGAACCTCTTGATCTGCATTGCTGCACTCATGTTCTGCCTTCAAATTATTGCTACATATTAGTTTCTGATCTAAGATTTTGTTACAGATTTATTAGTTTTCTGCATTCATCTGTGTTTGGATTCTGCATTCAGCTCAATTCTCTGCACATTAGATTTCCTTTTCTACATATCCAAGTGTTTCATTTCTGCACTTTGTATCAAGTGAAATGTTCAGCTTTGAGTGGTATCAAGTTTAGCTCAATCTTTAGTGAGCTCTTGCCCTTAATTTAAGTTCCATTTGCATTCGAATTGTCACTGATATGTACCCTTAATCCCTGCATTCGATTTCTGAATTTCTGGATTCATTACTGCATTTGACAGTTTCAGATTTGTGGCTGAAATGTTTCGGTTCATCATCTCTAAAGTTGTATCAATGGAACAGCAGCGTCTCTAAATCTTATCTGAGCATTGGTTTTGCGCAATTAATCTCAGTTTGCTCATTTGTTTTTGCATTTAATTCATTGCTGAATTTCTGACTTCGTGTTCTGAAATCTTGCATGTTAAATCTGCATCGAGTTTGTTGGTACATTTCTGCATTGGAGTTGTTGTCTCATTTATGCATTAACTTCTACGCCAGCTTATTCCTGCATTGATCAATATTTAGTTTTCAAATCTATTCCTTTATTCTTGCATATCATTTCATTGATAGTTTACTTTCCAAGCTGAATCGATCATGTATAGTTCCTGCACTTAATATCATTTCGACACATAGGGTTGTTTCCTTTCTGTAGCAAGAAGTTTCATTGCTACATTTCAAATCAAGTTTGTTTTCTCTGTCTCTCATTGAAACAAAACCCGAATTTTATTTGAAACCCAAAAATATCAACGACACATAAATACAAGCTCGAATCACACAACATCAACTAGCCCTAGGAAAAATACGACCTGTGGCCCCTTTACTACGTTTTCATCTTTGATTGCAAAAAGGGTTTCCAGCTTTACAGATATTCTAAATTTTGAGACCCACACTTTCGTGACCACCTATCCCGGGTCCATCAAAATTTTTGGCGCCGTTGCCGGGGAAGCAACTAATTGATTTGTTTGATTTTTGCTTGTGTGCTTATGGGCATATCATTTGATTCTATTTTTTTGTGCTTTATCTTTTGTATACGGTTGCTGTCATTTTTCTTGTTTGTTTTTTGACAGGGCTGCAAGATCAAAATGTTTTCACCAGAGGACTGTAAAGAGATCACAAGTACACTGTCAGAGTTAAAATTTTGGGTGAATCATGTGAATCAACAAATATCCAACAGTCATTCATCTACTTACCAGCAGCCATGTCAACAGTTTTAGCAGCAAAACCAATATTTTCAGCAGCCCTATTCGAATTTCCAGCAAACAAATCAGTTTTTTCAGCCACAAGTTCAACAATTTCAGCAAGATTTTCAGCCAAGTCAACCAAATTTCCAACAAATTCAGAATGGGCAGCCACAATTTTCAGTTTCTGAGCAACCAATTCAGCAATTTCAGCCCCAATTTCAGCAACCCTATCAACAAAATCAATTATCTTTTCAAGGAGTTCAGCAAGGGTGTGTAGACAATCTGAATTTTCGGCAACCACCCTTCCATCAAGTTCAACCAAGCCCAGGATTTCAGTATCTTAACCAAGATTTCTAGCAGCCTTATTTAAGTTTTCAGCATGGAAATAATCAATTTCAGCCTCAACCTCAGCCATGGCAGCAAGAATTTCAACCCATACAGAATTTTCAACAACTTCTTCAACATTCACAGCCATATGATCCAAATTTTCAGTTTCAAAACTAGAGTTTTCAGTCCCAACCATTTCAGCCTTTCAATCAACAATGTCAACCTCAAATACAGAATTTTCAGGGCTACAATTTTCAGCAAATTCAATCATCATTCCAACCCAATTTTCAGCAGTTTAATCAGCCCATTCAACCATTTGAGCAGCACCAACAGTTCCCATTTCAGAATGCACAACCTATTTTTGGTCTTCAGCAGCCTTATGTTACATTTCAAGACCAACAGGAGACCCACACTAATCAAGGAGGCTTTTGTTGGAAACCGGATGGCTAAGGAGGGGGGGTGAATATAGCCAATCTCTTTGAACCTTTGGCACTTATCAAGATTTCTGCACTTAATTTATCAGTAGCACAGCGGAAGAAGCAAAGGAAAACGAAGCAGTGCAGTAAACTAAAAATAGAAATGAAAGCAAACAACGACAGCTACCAAGATCGCTAACAAGAGGGTTTACAAGGTTCGGGGATAACTTGCCCCTACTCTTTGGCGTGCCCTTAAGGTGGGTCATCCCTTGATCGTCGGCAGATCAAGCCCCGGTGTTCACCGGATATAACGCAACCTCCTTCTCAGTGGAGAAACCTCTCCACAGCGTTTCAAGCAAGAATATAAGTTTAAGCTTAATGAAACACAGAGAATACTCTTACTCAGCACCTAGCAAGGACAAGAGCACAGTGAGCTTATCCCGAGCTCCACCCAGCGACGATCTCACGCAAGGACTCCCTCCTTCGTGTCTTCTCACTGTTGGACTCAAAGCTCCTTGTTCTTTCCTCCCAGCACTTATGTAAGAGTTGGTTGCTTCTCGATTGCAGTTGCTTGCTCAAAGTGATGAAGACTTCAGAAACACAGCAAGCAAGTTGTGGAGAAACACAAAGCGCAGCAAGAACTTCAGCAAGCTCAACACAGAAAACTGTCGAACACTTCTCTGCTTCAGCCGAAGTCTTCTTCTCCTTTTGTTTCTCCACCAAGCATCAGATGACACCATCCCTGCAGCTTCCAGCTGCTCATCTGCCAACGCCAGCTACCACTGAGCTATCCTTGGACTCCCTGAGCTTCCCTCAGCCAAGCTCCAGTGTCAGCACCAGTCTGCAGCTCGGCCGTTGCAACCTGAGATGGAAAAACGGACAAACCTGCTCCAAGGAAAGCCTCCATTGACTTATCCTTGAGTGTTTGAATCCTCCCCTGTCACCTGCAGCTTAATCAGACTGTTAGTGCAGTATATCACACAGTAAATCAAATATCAGAAGCAAACAGCAGCGAATCGGATATGGTCAGGCGCGATCAGAGCGTCTGACAGTGCAATTTGAATTAAAGTGATCGGTCACCGGTCCGATCAGAGAGCCTCCTGATCGGTCACCAGACCGATCAGGCTGGGTCCAGACCGATCAGGCTCCGTCCTGATCAGTCCCCAACGCTCAATCAAAAATTGCGATTTCTTTGAGATTCTCCTGGACCGATCACCAGACCGATCCCAGGTTGTGGATCGATCACCGGACCGATCCACCCCTTTATTGGGCGATTTCTGAGCTTCACAGTCCAGACCTCCTGATCGGTCACCCGACCGATCAGAGTGTCTCCTGATCAGTCACCAGACCGATCAGATCATGCTCAGACCGATCAGGCACCGTCCTGATCGATCTTAGTGAGGAACCCGCGATGTTGGATCGTTCTCCAGAACGATCTGCACAGTGATCCTGATCAGTCACCAGACCGATCAGGAGCAGATCAACAAGGGAACTCAACCTCACTGTTCGCTCCCTGATCGGTCACCAGACTGATCAGGAGCCAGTCAGTGGGTGAAACGCATACTCCCTGATCGGTCACCAGACCGATCAGTCGTCGCTGGATCGGTCACCAGACCGATCCTCGAAGGAGCACCGTGCCAACTCCCTGATCGGTCACCAGACCGATCCAGGGGGCTCCAACCACCTTAGCCCTCCAAGCTAAGGATTTCTCACCTAACCCTCCAAGTTGGGAATTTGCACCTAACCCTCCAAGTTAGGACTTTTCACCTAGCCCTCCAAGCTAGGACTTTTCACCTAGCCCTCCAAGCTAGGACTTTTCACCCAACTCTTCCGGATTAGGACTTTTCCAAACCTAGCCCTCCAAGCTAGGACCTGACCCTCCAAGCCAGGACTTTTTCACCTAATTCTCCAAGATGGGAATTTGCACCTAACCCTCCAAGTTAGGACTTTTCACCTAGCCCTCCAAGCTAGGACTTTTCACCCACCTCTTCCGAATTAGGACTTTTCACACACCTAGCCCTCCAAGCTAGGATTTTCAACACCTAACCCTCCAAGTTAGGATTTTCCAACACCTAGCCTCCCAAGCTAGGATTTTCCATATCATGTCTGATCCCCGATCAGGACTTCATCATAATCATCAATAATCATCCACCTAAACTAAAATCGGTGTCAACACCAAAACAACAATCAAGGCCAGACTACATCAACAATCTCCCCCTTTTTGTTGTTTGACAACCCGATTTTAAGTTTAGGGATTCTCAATCAATTGCTCAACTTTAGAATCATAGGGGAATCCAGATCCTCCCCCTACAACATGATCATCCTAAACTTAACCAACCAACACTCTCTCCCTTTGTCGAACACCGAAAAGGGGTCTAGAAGGGCTGTTAAGTTTAAACTATACTCCCCCTCAACCCTAGGGGTATCCCAAAACAATAATTTGATTCTTGATAAGCATATGAATACATATGACAAACAGATATAGGCATGGCTAAATACGCATATGTATCATACGATCATGGCATCATAAGCATGAAGATAGTAGAGTAACAAATATGCAGATAGTACTCATAGCATCAACAATAAGCAGCTAAAATAGGATAAGATATGCATCAAAGTCATACAGATCAAGCCATAAAACATCCAAAGAAATCACATGATGCAAGTCACAGGCATCAAAATCCAGAGACGTGTGGCACAAGGCCACAATAAGCAAGTCAAGGGGCATACAGCCCAAAAGTCAACAGACCAAAGATGGTCAAGTACACAGATCAAGAGAAGAGGCAGCAGACATCCACGCTCAAACATCAGTGGGGGGTCGTCATCGTGCATAAGATCATCTATCATGGCATCAGCAGATCCTGGTGCAGCACTGCCTGAAGGAGCATCCCCTGGAAATGTATGGCGGCGCCACTCTGCGTACCAAGTCTGCTGCAATGCCTGAACCCCAGAGACAGTAGACTCGACGCCGGTCAGTCGGCGATCAATGGAACGGAAGTCCGAGCGGGTCTCCTCTCGATGGAGCTCCCTCAAATGAATATCCTCCTGGAGGGTACGGTCTAGCTCGGAGATCTGCCATCGTAGATCTGGGTCAGGCTCATAGTCATACTCGGCGTCAGCAGCAGGAGCCTCATGAAATGCAGCAGCCTCGGGTGGTGCCTGAAAATGTGGTGCTCCGCCAGGTAGGTCACCAAGTCCTCTCCCATCCTTCCATACCAGTGCCCCATCACGCTCTCGAATAATAATGCCAGATTTCGCAAAAGCGCGGCGACCAAGCCGACAATCCTGTCTGACCATGGGCATGGTCCTGCCTTTGGTGACATCAACACCAACTGACATAAGCCAGTCAGTGATGATATGACCAAACGGCATATAGACCGTGCGACGGCTCGGCTCACGATAGGACAGGATGGACTGGAAGATGCTCTCCATGATGTCGAAGTCCATCTGGCGGTGCATGCCGTAGAGCATAAGGCAGTGATAGGGTCGAATCTCAGTCAAAGGCTTTGAAGTGATGGGTAAGATGCAGTTTGTGATTATCTTGAAAAGGACGTAGTCAACTGGAGCTAGTCGTAGGGCTGCAAAAGTAGGGAAATCTGGACCTAACTCATCAAGACAGCCGGCGGGATGGCCAAAGAA
>JAGFNQ010003827.1:0-49185 GCA_024364735.1 Boesenbergia rotunda | reverse complement strand
ACCGATCATTGTAGAGTGGAGCCAGATCGGTCTGTGGACAGATCAACCCTACTCCTGATCGCTTGGGTGACCGATCAGGGTTCCTGAAACTCCCAGGTTTGATCTGAAACATTCAGTTTCAGATTTTCTGAAACTTTCCAACGTGATCTGATGAGTTTGATCGAACTTGGACATGATCTCATGACTAAAATTGATCCCTGAACGAGGATCAAAAGTCCTTATAGGTTCAGCAATCATTTTGCTCCATCCAAATGGAGTCAAACTCAATCAATAATCATTCAAGCAATTTCAATCAAGTTTTGTTCCCAATCCAAGTTTCCAATCAAGTTTCCTTGATTGGATTGTCCAAGTATGTCCATGGAGCCATATACACATATGTTATGCAATGACTTTCCCCATACTTGGTCACCAAAGTGATTATTATCTCGTCAACTCAATTTCTCAAGGGATGCATTGACATTTTGAGAAATTAAGTTGATCCTAACATCTCACCCCATATTTAGCAAACAAAAGCGTTTTGTTAAACCTTATGGTATGTGTGAGATGTCTCCAACGTTACCCAATTGTTTCCCAACAATTTCGAAATAATCATGAAGGGTTTGAAAGCATTTAGAAATTCATGAGGCGCGACACATTCCCAACTCCCGTCTTAGGAAACTAAATTCATTCTCGGGGAGTGGTTTAGTGAAAATGTCAGCTAGGTTTGATTTGGACTCTACATGTGAGAGTACAATATCTCCCCTAGCTACATGATCCCTAATGAAGTGGTGACGCACCTCAATATGTTTGGTCCTAGAATGATGGACTGGATTCTTGGTTAGGTTAATTTTGCTAATGTTATCACATAACACTTGCCACCCTTGTAACTCAATCCATAGTTCTCTAAAGTATGTATCATCCACAACAATTGTGATACGCTCTCTCCCATGGCGATATACTCTGCCTCGGTCGTGGAGAGAGCAACACAATGTTGCTTCCGACTTGACCAACTTACTAAGGACGAACCTAAGAATTGGCAACCCCCACTTGTGCTTTTCCGGTCCAACTTACATCCAGCGTTGTCGGAATCCGTATAGCCAATCAAATCAAATGATTCGGTACGGGGGTACCATAGACCGACTCCAATTGTGCCTTTGAGATATCTCAAAATTCTCTTAACAGCGATTAGGTGAGATTCTTTGGCACAGACTTGATACCTAGCACACATACCTACAACAAATAAAATATCTGGTCGACTGGCTGTAAGGTATAGCAAACTACCTATCATGCTTCGATATTGAGTCAAATCAACGGGTTTACCACTCTCATCATTGTCTAATCTTGTGTTTGTGGCCATGAGAGTGGTTACCTCTTTTGAATCACTCATATTGAATTTCCGAAGCATTTCTTGTGTATATTTTGATTGGTGCACATGGATACCATCGCGAGTTTGCTTGATTTCGAGTCCAAGGAAGAAAGTCAATTCTCCCACTAGACTCATTTCAAACTCACTCTCTATGTGTCCAATGAACTCATTTAAATAGCCCCTATTGTTTGAGCCACAAATTATGTTATCGACATATACTTGGGCTACAAAAATATTATCACCATTTCTTCGTAGAAATAGTGTAGGGTCTATTTGACCTCTAACGAAGCCCTTCTCAATTAGGAACGTCGACAACCGCTCATACCAAGCCCGGGGTGCTTGTTTAAGACCATAGAGTGCCTTTTTGAGCTTGAATACGTGGTTTGGAAATTCGGTACTCTCAAATCTAGGTGGTGTTCGACATAGACCTCTTCTTTAATCAAACCATTTAGAAAGGCCGATTTGACATCCATTTGGTATAATTTGAAGCCACGATGTGCTGCAAATGCTAGCATCAATCGGATGGACTCTAATCGTGCCACGGGAGCATAGATCTCATCATAATCAAGGCCTTCAACTTGACTATAGCCCTTGGCTACTAAGCGTGCCTTGTTTCTAATGATTTCTCCCTTATGGTTCAATTTGTTCTTGAAGACCCATTTGGTTCCAATGATGGTGGTCTTCTTAGGTCTAGGGACTAAGTCCCAAACTTGACTCCTCTCGAATTGACCTAGTTCATCTTGCATTGCAATGATCCAATCGGGATCATTTAATGCTTCATCAATTTTCCTAGGTTCAATTTCGGAAATTAAGGCAACTTCATTAGCCTCATTCCGGAAGAATGATCTAGTTTTAACCCCATGATGGATGTCTCCAACAATTTGGTCATGGGGATGGCTAGAGGCTAATCTAGTTTGCCTTGGTGTTGGTGGTGCTTCATGAATAGGTTCACTAGACACAAGTTCAGCCTCAGGATCCGGCTGATCAACGGGTTATCTAGGCTCACCGTCATCGGATTCTTCACCATCAACAACATTTGGACTTTCATTCAAACTTAGTCTCTTAAGTTCGAATTGGACTTCATCTTCTGGTTGACCATTGACTTTTGGAATTTCTTCGAAGACAACTTCAGAAGATTCTTCAACTAGTCTAGACTTCTTGTTGTAGACTCGATAGGCTTTGCTAACGAGGGAGTACCCGACTAGTATCCCTTCATCAGCCTTTTCCGTAAACTTTTCAAGATGATCCTTGGTGTTTAGAATGAACACCTTACAACCAAACACCCGAAGGTGTTTAATCGTAGGTGGTTTTCCAAACCAAAGCTCATGGGGAGTCTTCCCTAAAAACCTATGAATGAGGACCCGGTTTTGCACATAGCAAGCTGTATTTACAGCTTCAGCCCATAAGTAACTCGGGAGTGAGTATTCATTAAGCATGCTTCATGCAACCTCTTGTAGAACACGGTTCTTCCTCTCTACAACACGATTTTGTTGTGGTGTTCTAGGAGTAGAGAACTCATGTCTATAACCCCTATCTTGACAAAATTTCAAAAACCTTTGATTTTGAAATTCACCTCCATGATCACTTCTAATTATCTTAATTGTTAATGATTTTTCATTTTCTACCCTCCTACAAAAAGAAATGAAAACATCTAAGGTTTGATCCTTATATTTTAAAAAGCAAGTCCATGTATATCTAGTGAAATCATCAATGATCACAAAGTAATATCTACTTCCATTCAATGATATGATGGTACTACAATCAAATAGATCCATATGAAGTAAATCTAATGCATTGGAAGTACTTACAGCGCTTCTACCTTTATGTGCAGATTTTGTTTGCTTACCCATTTGACATGCATCACAAAGTTTATCTTTCTCATACTTGATGCTTGGTAAGCCACGAACCAATCCCTTGTTGGCCAACTTCCGGATGTTCTTCATGTTCACATGTGCTAGTCTCCGGTGCCAAAGGCTGGACTCTTCTTCTTTTGACATGAAACACTTAGCAAAAGCATTAGTAGCACTTTTAAATGAAACTTGATAAATATTGTCTACTCTTGCTCCTACTAGTACCGTGTCCAAGGTGTCATGTTGTCTAACTAGACATTGACTTGGTTGGAAATCACGTGTCACACAATTGACTCACACTTAGGAGATTAAATTTTATCCCCTTGACTAGAAGGACATTTGAAATTCTAAGACATTCGGATATTTGAATGTCTCCTATTCCTATGACCTTAAGACTACCATTGTTACCAAATGATACATTACCTCTACTTTTCTTATGAAGTGTGGTAAACAATGATCTATCCCTGGTCATGTGTTTGGAGCATCCACTATCAACGAACCAAGTTGATAGATGCTCCCCCTCAATCATTACCTACATAATTCGAAAAATAGAAGTTTTAGGTATCCAAACCTTGGGACCTAAAGCATCAACTAAACATGACTTAGGCACCCATGCCTTGACCACTTTCTTTTGAATTTTGGGTGTCCTAGATCGTCTCATATCAGTCCTAGACATGAGAGACACAAATGAGGGTTCCTTAGGACGGTAACCAATACCGACCCTATTGTAGACCGTCCTTTGGGCATTTAAGATCATGTCTAGGGTCTTAGAGCTAGTTGAGAACTTCTCAAGAATATTCTTGAGTTTCTCAACTTCACTCTTCAAAGATTTGTTCTCTTCTACTAACAAGTCATCATGCAAGACATTGACTTCCTCAACCTTAGAGGATTTCAACTTTTCAACTTCAAGTTTCAATGATTTAATTTCATTTTCTAACAATTCAACATGCAAATCATCAATGTTATCATCTCTAGATAATTTCAATTGATCAATTTCTAATTGCAATGCTTTAACCTTATTCTTTGATTTCTTAAGCATACTAGTTAAACATGCAATTGCTCTGTAACATTTTTCAAGTTCGGGAGAAGTTACCTCTTCATCATCCGAAGATGATGAAGCCGCATTTGAGGTGCTTGAAGATTCATCACTGCTCTCCTCTCCAAGAGCCATGAGTGCCACTTGCCTTGTGCTCTTCTCCTCCTTCTCTTCATCGGATGAGCTTGAGGATGACTCATCCCAAGTGGCCTCCAAAGCCTTCTTCTTCTTGGATTTCTCTTCTTTTCTTTTGGATTTCTCTTCCTTTTTCTTTAGTTTCGGACATTCATTCTTGAAATGCCCTTTTCTATCACACTCAAAGCAAGATGCATTAGTCTTATCAAGTTTTGATTCACTAGAGTTACCTCTACTCTTGAAACGTCGATTCCTTCGCATCATCCTTTGCACAAAGTTCGCCATCTCGGAGGAAGAAGAGCCGCTGCCATCTTCCTCGGAATCGGACTCGGATTCGGAAGAGGATCAAGACGAAGAGACCTCCTTCTCCTTCTTCTTCTTGTTGATTCGGTCCCCTGCAACTAAGGCAATCCCCTTCTCCTTGGGGCCTTTGTTAGCCATTTCATGCAATTCCATCTCACAAAATAAATCATCTAACTTTACAATGGATAGATCCTTGGAAACTTTGTAGGCATCCACCATGGATGACCACAAAGCATTCCTTGGAAAGGCTTTCAAGACATACCTCACAAGGTTGCGATTCTCGCCTTTTCATCAATCGAATGAAGTCCATTGAGAACTTCCTTGAACCGGCTATGGAGCTCACTTACCGTTTCATTTTCCTTCATGGAGAGGTTTTGGAGTTGATTGAGGAACAAGTCCCTCTTGGCGATTCTTGAGTCTCGGGTGCCCTCATGGAGTTCGATGAGTTTGTTCCACAAGTCCTTTGCACTTGTGAAAGGACTAACCTTGATGAGTTGGTCTTTATTCATGCCACATTGTAGAGTGACAACCGCCTTCGCGTCGGCTTCACTCTTCCTAGTTTGTTCAGCAGTCCACCTCCACGATTCGAGTTCTTTGCCTACATCATCCTTAGGAGGGGTGAATCCCTTCTTCACTGCGAACCAAGTATGGATGTCCATCTTCAAATAATATTCCATCTTCGATCTCCAATATTGGAAATCAGCACCATCGAAGAATGGAGGTCGGGTGGTGGAAAATACTTCTCTAAAGGCCATCTGTTGATAACTCTCGGATGTTAAGCCGCAAACAGAGCCCCAAGCTCTGATACCACTTGTTGGAAACCGGATGGCTAGAGAGGGGGGGGTGAATATAGCCAATCTCTTTTACCTTTGGCACTTATCAAGATTTCTGCACTTAACTTATCAGTAGCACAACGGAAGAAGCAAAGGAAAACGAAGCAGTGCAGTAAACTAAAAATAGAAATGAAAGCAAACAACGACAGCTACCAAGATCGCTAACAAGAGGGTTTACAAGGTTCGGGGATAACTTGCCCCTACTCCTTGGCGTGCCCTTAAGGTGGGCGATCCCTTGATCGTCGGCAGATCAAGCCCCGATGTTCACCGGATATAACACAACCTCCTTCTCGGTGGAGAAACCTCTCCACAGCGTTTCAAACAAGAATATAGATTTAAGCTTAATGAAATACAGAGAATACTCTTACTCAGCACCTAGCAAGGACAAGAGCACAGCGAGCTTATCCCGAGCTCCACCCAGAGACAATCTCACACAAGAACTCCCTCCTTCGTGTCTTCTCACTGTTGGACTCCAAGCTCCTTGTTCTTTCCTCCCAGCACTTACGTAAGAGTTGGTTGCTTCTCGATTGCAGTTGCTTGCTCAAAGTGATGAAGATTTCAGAAACACAGTAAGCAGTTGTGGAGAAACACAAAGCGCAGCAAGAACTTCAGCAAGCTCAACCCAGAAAACTGTCGAACACTTCTCTTCTTTAGCCGAAGTCTTCTTCTCCTTTTTGTTTCTCCACCAAGCATTAGATGACACCATCCCTGCAGCTCCCAGTTGCTCATCTGCCAACGCCAGCTACCACTGAGCTATCCCTGGACTCCCTGAGCTTCCCTCAGCCAAGCTCCAGTCTGCAGCTCGGCCGTTGCAACCTGAGATGGAAAAACGGACAAACCTACTCCAAGGAAAGCTCTCCATTGACCCTCCTTGAGTGTTTGAATTCTCCCCTGTCACCTGCAGCTTAATCAGACTGTTAGAGCAGTAAATCACACAGTAAATCAAATATCAGAGGCAAACAGCAGCGAATTGGATATGGTCAGGTGCGATCAGAGTGTCTGACAGTGCAATTTGAATTAAAGTGATCGGTCACCGGACCGATCAGAGAGCCTCCTGATCAGTCACTAGACCGATCAGGCTGGGTCCAGACCGATCAGGCTCCGTCCTGATCGGTCCCCATCGCTCAATCAGAAATCGTGATTTCTTTGAGATTCTCCTGGACCGATCACCAGACCGATCCCAGGTTGTGGATCGATCACCGGACCGATCCACCCCTTTATTGGGCGATTTTTGAGCTTCGCAGTCCAGACCTCCTGATCGGTCACCCGACCGATCAGAGTGTCTCCTGATCGGTCACCAGACCAATCAGATCATGCTCAGACCGATCAGGCACCGTCCTGATCGATCTTAGTGAGGAACCCGCGATGCTGGATCATTCTCCAGAACGATCTGCACAGTGATCCTGATAGGTCTGGTGACCGATCAGGAGCAGATCAGCAAGGGAACTCAACCTCACTGTTCGCTCCCTGATTGGTCACCAGACCGATCAGGAGCCAGTCAGTGGGTGAAACGCATACTCCCTGATCGGTCACTAGACCGATCCACGAAGGAGCACCGTGCCAACTCCCTGATCGGTCACCAGACCGATCCAGGGGGCTCCAACCACCTTAGCCCTCCAAGCTAAGGATTTCTCACCTAACCCTCCAAGTTGGGAATTTGCACCTAACCCTCCAAGTTAGGACTTTTCACCTAGCCCTCCAAGCTAAGACTTTTCACCAAGCCCTCCAAGCTAGGACTTTTCACCCAACTCTTCTGGATTAGGACTTTTCCAAACCTAGCCCTCCATGCTAGGACCTGACCCTCCAAGCCAGGACTTTTTAACCTAATTCTCCAAGATGGGAATTTGCACCTAACCCTCCAAGTTAGGACTTTTCACCTAGCCCTCCAAGCTAGGACTTTTCACCCACCTCTTACGAATTAGGACTTTTCACACACCTAGCCCTCCAAGCTAGGATTTTCAACACATAACCCTCCAGGTTAGGATTTTCCAACACCTAGCCCCCCAAGCTAGGATTTTCCATACCATGCCTGATCCCCGATCAGGACTTCATCATAATCATCAATAATCATCCACCTAAACTAAAATTGGTTTCAACACCAAAACAACAATCAGGGCCAGACTGCATCAACAGTTAGGACACTTCGAGAGTTAGGGGTGAATAGCTCGCTTCGCTCTTTGATGATTTATTATAGCGGATAACTCGAAGCAATGCTAACTCTCTTAATTTCCTTGATATTCATATTCTTGAGATGACTAATCTAAGGATCCACATTGTGCACCCAGTTCCATTATGAACACACTCCTTCTTGGAAACACTTCGGAGGTAGAGTAACCTCGTACAAGCTCGAATACAAGAAATTCCAACTAGAAATGCAAAGGTTTTATATTAAGTTGAAAATGATTACAACAAATAACCTTGCTTTTCTTACTTGGATTAGCTTCTTGATGCTGGGAAAGTGTAGCAACACTTCTCCTCCAAACCCTCAAGAATTGGTGTAAAGAAATATCTCAAGTTCTATCTTCTATCTTCAACGAAAACCTCTTTTTTAGGGTTTGCTTGACATCTTCAATCGATTCAGTTTTCTTGATCGATTACCATATAACCTGTTTGGATATATACTAAAAGCCTTGCCTTCTTGTATGGACATCTACATTTTGAAAGAGAATCACAAGATCACTGTTTGCATGTTTATATTGTTGGATCGAGAGAAACGATAGAGGCCAGGGGGGGTGAATATCGTAAATCATTTTCGGATTGAAAAAGAGAATACGCAGCGGAGAAATTAAAACAGAACACACAGACACCAAGATTTTACTTGGTTTGGAGTCGCTGTCGGCTCCTACTCCAAGGCCCACGGTCGTTGACCGTTTACTGCGGGCAATACTATAATCGCGCAAAATCTTACAAACAGTTGTACAATAGTAAGTGCAGTAAGAATACAATTAAAAATTGACTCTTCGTTACCAACGTCCAATGTGGATTGTACTTAGGAGCAGAGGGACGTCGTCGGCGCTTGTATCTCGAGTTGGGAGGTTTCCGGAGCAGAGCGCTTGAGCAGAAGAGCGTATTGACGTTGGAAGAAGTGTTTGATTGAAGCCTTGGGGTCGAGGGGCTATTTATAGCCTCCTGGGGCGCTCGGAACGTTGGGGGCGCCTACGCTGGGGGCGCCCAGGTTGACTCGATCCGCTGGCTTCTCGCTGGCTTGAGTTAAACCACTTCGTTAGCTTGAGCCCAGGGCGCCCTGGGCACTGGGGGCGCCCGAGACGCTAGGGGCGCCCGGGAGCATGGGGGCGCTCCGCCCAGTGAGCAACCGAAGCACTTCTTTGCTTAACTTGTTTTGTATTGGCCTTGGGGCGCCCTGCTCAGCTGCAGAAACACGTTCCTTCGGTCCTGCATCCAGGGTTAGTCCAAAACAACATAAAGCAATAAAGTATTAGGTTTATACAGCCTTAGCTATCTTGGTTCTGACTTTGGGTCTCCAAAATGGAGCCCTAGGTCGAGCCGACGCCTACTGTTCCCTCGACGGGGAACGCGTCCTCACCTACTCCTCTCAGGAGAATTTACCTGATGCCAACCGGCTCCTCCGGTTGGACTTTTGCCCAGCAGTCCTTCGCCAGGTGCCTAGCTGTCCTTCGCCAGGTCTTCAGTACCAAGCAGTCCTTCGCCTGGTGCCTAGCAGTCCTTCGCTAGGTCTTCGACTCCTAGCAGTCCTTCGCTAGGTGCCCAGCTGTCCTTCGCCAGGTCTTGGGTTCCAGGTAGTCCTTCGCCTGGTGTCTAGCTGTCCTTCGCTAGGTCTTTGACTCCTAGCAGCCCTTCGCTAGGTGCCCAGCAGCCCTTCGCCAGGTCTTGGGTTCCGTTGCCTAGTAGTCCTTCGCTAGGTGCCTAGCAGTCCTTCGCTAGGACTTTCAATCTGCACACTCAAGTAGCATGTTAGATAAACATAACATCTTAACTTTTTAACCCTTTTGCCATTATCAAAACACAGGTTCGACTTGGGTGCTGTCTGCACCAACAATCTCCCCCTTTTTGATTTATGGCAACCCGGTTCAAAAAGTTAAGTTAATCAGAACAGATGATATAAGAGTTTAGTTTCCTCCCCCTGGAAGGAATCTCCCCCTAGGTTTTTCAAAAGTTCGTGAGATTTGAAAAATTTCTAAAGTTGGAATTAATTTTAAACACTTAGAATAATTTTCAAAAAAACTTTAGACATATATTTTCCAAAAAAAATGGTTGTTCACTTTTGAAAGTTTACACTTAAAACAAATTTCACGTCAGTAGAAAAGAAACATCTTATGAAGTTTTAAATTCTTAGAACCATAGCTTAAGTTTAAGATGAGTACTTAGCAAAAATTTTTGAACAACAGCTTGAGTTTAAGTACTTAGAAAAATATTGACAATCCGCTTAAGGTTAAGTACTTAGAAAAATTTTGACAATCCGCTTGAGTACTTAAAAGGATTTTTGAACACAGCTTAAATTTAAGTACTTAAAAAGATTTTTGAACACAGCTTAAATTTTAGTACTTTAAAGATTTTTTGAAAACAGCTTAACTTAGTAAAATTTTGAAGAAAACCTTAGTGCTTTTGAAAATAGATTAAGTACTTTTGCAACAGTTAAAAGCAAATAGATTAAGTACTTTTTGAAGAAAGGATAAAGTTTTGAAATTTTGAAGCTTTGAAATTTTGAATTTTGAAAAATTTTAAAGCTTCTCTCCTTTCCCATCTCTCCCCCTTTGCCATATATCAAAAACAAAGCAATATAGCAAAAAATAAATAAATTGCATAAGGATAACATCAATGTGCTGTACTGAACCAGTTCAAGCTATAAACTAAACCAAAGCAATTTCAATTATCTCTTTTAGGGTCCTATCTAACCCAATTAGCTACTTACTACCTGTTATAAATAGTAGTTTTTGCTAGGGTTAGTCAAGTTAGGTGTTCTGTTCAAGTTAGATTTTCTAAACTTGACACTTAACTTGATTACTGTTTAAGTTGTATTTAGTGCCCCAATTACTGCAGATGTACTGATCTACATCTTGAATTAAGGCAAAGACCTAAGTATCTCAACCCTTTCTAGGTTATCAATCAAAAGTATCCTAAGGTGCTTGTGAGATGCTGGCTTCTAAATCTATAGGTGCATGCAGTTCTAGGGTTAGGGCCTAAGCTAAGTCCATTTGCGAAAAAGTCCTAGTTTTGAAGGGGGTAGTTTTTAAAATAAAACTAAGTCAAAAAATTTATTTTAAAAAAAAATTTCAAACTAAGTAACAACTGATTTTGAAATCAAGTAAAGCAGTTTTTGAAAATTCTTTTTAGAAACTGATTTTAAATCAAGTAAAGCAGTAAGAAAACCAAAAGTAGAGTTAACCTATTCTACTAAGCATAATCTTAACTGCTTTCTTAGTGAGTTGAACTCAGACTCAGGTAGAGGTTTGCTGAATATGTCAGCTAAGTTAGATTTAGAGTCTACATGCTTAAGGACTATCTCACCCCTGGCTACATGATCTCTTACAAAGTGGTGTTTAACTTCTATGTGTTTAGTTCTGGAATATTGGATTAGGTTCTTAGTTAGATTAATTGAGCTTATATTGTCAATGAAGACATGAGTTTGGGTGTAGTTGAGCTGGAAGTCCTTAAGAGTGTGCATCATCCATAAAAGTTGTGCTACACACTCTCCTAAGGCAACATACTCAGCTTCAGTTGTGGATAGAGCTACACAGTGTTGTTTTCTGCTGTACCAACTTACTAGACTATTTCCTAACAGTTGGCAGCTTCCACTTGTGCTCTTTCTATCTAATTTACAACCAGCGTAGTCATAATCTGAGTATCCTGACAATTCAAAGGTTGAGGTCCTACGATACCAAATCCCTACATTTAGGGTGCCCTTAACATATCTTAGTATTCTTTTTAGGGTTGCTAAGTGTGTTTCCTTAGCACAGGTTTGGTATCTAGCACACATTTCTACAGCAAAAAGGATATCAGTTCTGCTGGCTGTAAGGTACAGTAGACTTCCAATCATACTTCTATAGAGCTTAAGATCTACTGGTTTACCATCAGGGTCACTATCTATTTTTACATTTGTGGCCATGGGGGTACTTATGCTTTTAGAGTTATCCATTTTAAATTTCTTTATTAACTCTTTAGCATATTTGAATTGGTGGACATAGTTTCCATCCCTAGTTTGTTTAATTTGTAACCCTAGGAAAAAGTTGAGCTCACCAACTAGGCTCATTTCAAACTAATTTTCCATTATTTTCACGAATTCTTTTAAAAAATTAGAGTTGGTTGACCCAAAGATTATGTCATCGACGTAGATTTGGGCAATAAAGATTTCTTTTTGGAGGTCTCCACCTTGATTTTAGCCATCTTTCTTGTGCTTGATTGTTTCTTCAGTATTTTATATTGGCCGCGAGCCAACCAGACCAGTTTCCGAGGATCTCCTTCTTCGTCGTCAAATTCTGAGTCTGAGTTGGACTCAGGTACTGGTTGAGGCCTCTTTTGCAATTCTCTTGGAGTTTTCCCTGTAATGAAAACTATACCTTCCTCGACCATTGCAGTATCAGCTTGATTATTTAACCTTAATTCAGAAGAAAATGATTCAAAATTAGTTATCAATTTTGTCTCAGAAAGCTCGTCGTCTGACTCTGGTTCGATTTCGACGTCTGGTGTCGAGTCTACTTCAGCTACTTGTGCTTGAGCCGAGAATGCAAAATAACTTGCCTGATCTTTTTCTTTGTCGTCTGAATACTTTGATATGTCTGACATAACACCTTCTATGATCTCAATATCGGAGCTCTCTTCGTGTAGATTGATCAGTTTTTCCCACATCTCTTTGGCATAGTTGAAGGATCCGACCCGCTTTAGTTCTTCTTTGGTTAGGCCGCATTGTAAGATTGCTGTTGCCCTGACATCAGTCTCGATCTTCCTCTGAGTTGGTTCATCCAATTTATCCCAAGTGATCGATGTTTCATCTGTTGTGGGGAATGTGAACCCCGTTTGGATTATCAACCAAAGTTCCAGATTGGCCTTCAGGTGGGATTCCATTAGACTTCTCCAGGAGTTGAAATGTTTGCCAGAGAAGAGTGGTGGACGGACACTGTTCCATTCTTGGCTGGCCATTTTGTTTAACCTTGTACACAAGAGAAGTAACAAAAATGTACCAAGACTTGGTCTTCGATTAGTAGTGCGGGAAAAATAGCCAAAAAAAATATTGTACGTATTTTGAGGAAAAATAATAAAAAACAATTAATGACAGATTTTTAGAAAATGTTGACTTTATCAATTTTGATTAATGAAGAAAAAGTAACAATTCAATGTTTGAAAAAAATTTGCTCGAATTAAGGTAGCACGAATTTCGAAAAAAATATTAAAATAATAATAAAAAAGGTTTATGACAAATTTTTAAAAGTTGATCGTTTTATAAATTCTGACTTCTAGTGAAAAAATAAGAATTCAAAATTGAAAAAGGCAAAAAAAATGTGAAAAATCCGAAAAAAATCTCAAACTGGTGGTTGCACCAAATTTGAGCTATCCCGCTCTGATACCACTTGTTGGATCGAGAGAAATGATAGAGTGGGGGGGGGGGTGAATATCGTAAATCGTTTTCGGATTGAAAAAGAAAATACGCAGCGGAGAAATTAAAACACAACACACAGACACCAAGATTTTACTTGGTTCGGAGTCGCGGTCGGCTCCTACTCCAAGGCCCACGGTCGTTGACCGTTTACTGCGGGCAATACTATAATCGCGCAAAATCTTACAAACAGTTGTACAGTAGTAAGTGCAGTAAGAATACAATTAAAAATTTACTCTTCGTTACCGACGTCCGATGTGGATTGTACTTAGGAGCAGAGGGACGTCGTCGGCGCTTGTATCTCGAGTTGGGAGGTTTCCGGAGTAGAGCGCTTGAGCAGAAGAGCGTATTGACGTTGGAAGAAGTGTTTGATTGAAGCCTTGGGGTCAAGGGGCTATTTATAGCCTCCTGGGGCGCCCGGAATGTTGGGGGCGCCCCCACGTGTCAATCGATCCGAGCAACTCTCGGTCAGCCATTATCCCTCCAGGATCGGACTGAGGTTTAACCGGGGGCACCCGGGACGCTGGGGGCGCCCGGGTTGACTCGATCCATTGGCTTCTCGCTGGCTTGAGTTGATCCACTTCGTTAGCTTGAGCCCGGGGCGCCCTGGGCACTGGGGGCGCCCGGGATGCTGGGGGCGCCCGGGACACTGGGGGCGCCCGGGAGCATGGGGGTGCCCCGTCCAGTGAGCTACCGAAGTACTTCTTTGCTTAACTTGTTTTGTATTGGCCTTGGGGGCGCCCGGGACACTAGGGGCGCCCTGCTCAGCTGCTTGCCTCTCTCCTTTGTGCATTCTGAGCTGCAGAAACATGTTCCTTAGTCCTGCATCCAGAGTCAGTCCAAAACAACATAAAGCAATAAAGTATTAGGTTTATACAGCCTTAGCTGTCTTGGTTCTGACTTTGGGTCTCCAAAATGGAGCCCTAGGTCGAGTCGACGCCTACTGTTCCCTCGACGGGGAACGCGTCCTCACCTACTCCTCTCAGGAGAATTTACCTGATGCCAACCGGCTCCTCTGGTTGGACTTTTGCCCAACAGTCCTTCGCCAGATGCCTAGCTGTCCTTCGCCAGGTCTTCAGTACCAAGCAGTCCTTCGCTTGGTGCCTAGCAGTCCTTCACTAGGTCTTCGACTCCTAGTAGTCCTTCGCTAGGTGCCTAGTTGTCCTTCGCCAGGTCTTGGGTTCCAGGTAGTCCTTCGCCTGGTGCCTAGCTGTCCTTCGCTAGGTCTTTGACTCCTAGCAGCCCTTCGCCATGTCTTGGGTTCCGTTGCCTAGCAGTCCTTCGCTAGGTACCTAGCAGTCCTTTGCTAGGTGCCTAGCAGTCCTTCGCTAGGACTTTCAATCTACACACTCAAGTAGCATGTTAGATAAACATAACATCTTAACTTTTGAACCCTTTTGCCATTATCAAAACACAGGTTCGACTTGGGTGCTGTCTGCACCAACATATATTAGTATGTGCATTTTGTTTGATACTTTGCATTGTAGATAACATGGTGTGTGGTGTCACACAGAAGATCATGTTATCAGTTCCTTGTAGAGTATAAGTAGAGGCTCACAACCGAGATGGATTTGGACAAACCATCGGGATGGTTGTAGTGTAATTTGGTGTTGGTTTGTTTTGACCATAGAATTACACTAGTACACTTTGTGTGCATTGAGCAGGACCGACATAGAGGTGATCCAATTTATACTGACTTCATAATTGGATCATACCTCAGTTTATTATGGAGTACATGCTCTAAATCCAGATATAATAACGGGCACATGTACTTAACATTTATTTCTTTGATTTACCAATAGACGAGATTTATTCTGTTAAATTGATAGGACCAGTAAATTGGGAAATAATATTATTTATATGGTGTGCCGTTGATTATAGACGAAAATCGTATCCTGGTGAGTCGGGATGATGATGCCCCTTGATGAGCTCATAATGTTCATCATGTTAAATCTTGCAGGTGGACTTGGTCCGACATGATGATAAGGATGAGTGGTACTAATCAAGGAGTTAGATGTTGATTAATTAAAATTATCAATAATTTAAATTAATCAACAAGCATTCGATATCTTAAACACAGGAAGAAATTGTACTCATAATAGGTGGAGCCCATATGAAAATATATGGGTTGGTGAGGTAGTTCAATGAAGAGCCTTTAGTGGAATGATTCTTCATTAATGGATCGGGCCTTGATCCATTAGGTGGCCAAGACTCAACTCCTCCTCATGGTCCCTATTGTAGCCCTATAAATACCCTATGGTGTCATGAAACCAAGAAATTAAATTAATCATCCAACCTTAAGCCTCTCCTCTCCCTCTCTCCCTTCTCTCTCCTAGGGCACCCGGCGGCAAGAGTGGTGCTCCTCTCCTCTCTTCTCTTTTCCTTCCATCTTCTACACCCTTGGGTGGCCAGCGATCACAAAGACAATGAAGAAACTCCTCTTCCTTTTGTGGAGCGGTGAGAAGAAGGAAGGTTTGAGGGGTGGCCGGATTAGGAAGAGAAGGAGGGCTCCTTGGTGGCTAGCGGCGCCGTAAGCAAGAAGATAAGGAAGGAGCTTTGGCCGGGTAGGGTTGGTGAAGGAGAAGCTCTCTTCTTCTTTCTTTTCTTCTTCTTCCTCTTCACCTCTTGGCCGACGCATCCTTGGAGCAAGGAGGAGGGCCGGCGGCATCCCTTGACCTAGGGTTTTGGTTGGCGCAAGAAGAGGGTGACATTGGAAGGCCTTGGTGACTATGATTGTTGGTAGATCGTCGCCCACACGACGTCTAAGAGGGGGAGGTCATACAATAGAAGATCAAGAGGTAACGAGAGGTATAAACTTCTCCTATGGTTCCTTTGAATTCTATTATTTCATGTGACATAATTAATTATCTTGTTCATTAATTATTTGTTAATTAATTATGATAATTAATTATTGTGGGCCCTGATGATAAACACAAAAATCGGCGATCCGCTCATCATCTTTTTCGCGACTAATTGGTTAGGCGAGTTACAAGCCTTGAACAACAAGTTTGGCTAAGTTGTAACTCGAATTAATTAGTACGGCGACGAGACGGTCGTTTGGGAGATAGGTCCCCATTCAGATTAAATTTTTAATCCGTGGAATGGAAAGATTTCCCATGGATGACCCGGTATTCGCTTAGGAAACCTGCCAAGTTATCCAACATAACCAACCGTTCAAATACCTACAGAAAGGCTCTTTTTCAAAACCCTAATCGATTGGTGAGTCATATTAATTAATTAGGAAATTTTCTGTTCATTCGCGAATGTGCCTTAATCGATTACCCAATTGATTAACAAGGTCTTAATCGATTGCCCAATCAATTAAGACCTCCTCTGTTCTCGAGGAAAGCTTCTCCCAATCGATTGGGAAAGGCTGAATCAATTAGTCAATCAATTGGCCAGGCCTTTCTTACGACTCATAATCGACACCTTCCCAATCGATTCACAGACTTTTTGTTTTGTGAGAAAAGGCTCCCAATCGATTACTAGATCGATTAGTGCAGTGCTAATCGATTACCAAATCAATTGCCTAAACTCTAATCCCTTAAACTTGGTTTTAGGGTTCCTTTGCCCAACCTGAAGTCCTCTATGACTTTTGGGACTTTTCATTGTCTAACATATAGTCAACCTTGACCTATTAGGACTTTTTCATCAAGTGTTCGATCAACCCTTGACCAACTTGGACTTTCCCTTGCCTAGTTCCCAACTAGGACTTCTTTTGTATCAAATGTTTAGCCCCAGCTAAGTCACCTTAGTCTTATCCTAGTTCCCAACTAGGTTTGCCTACTCCCACTAGGATTTTCCTCGTCCCAAGTGTTTAGCTCCCAGCTAATCCACCTTGGTCTTAACCTAGTTTCCAACTAGGTTTGCCTAGTCCTATTTATGCCAAGTGTTTAGCTCTCAGCTAATCCACCTTGGACTTAATCTAGTTCCTAACTAGGTTTGCCTAGTCCCGCTAGAACTTCCCATAGTGCCAAGTGTTTATCTCTCAGCTAATCTACCTTAGACATAACCTAGTTCTCAACTAGTTTTGCTTAGTCCCACTAGGACTTTATTCATGCCTAACCACTAATTAGGACTTCTCATTTGCCTAACTTCCAGTTAGTGTAGGACCGGTGCCGTCGATAGAGAGGGGGGGGGGGTGAATGTCGACCGAAGAATCATTTCGCGGAAATTCGTAAGCTTTCGGATCTTCGTTCTAGAATCAAAGTTAGTGCAGCGGAAAATACAGAGAATGAAGAAAACTGACAACAACACAGATTGCACGTGAGATTTTTTACTTGGTTCCCGACCCCCCAGGGTCAGTACATCCAAGGCCTATGCACGAGAACGCCCGTCCACTAATGGTCTCCTTTCCAGACTTTCCGGAGGCGGAGAAACCCATCTTACAGCGCAATAATTACAATAAAAAAGATAGATAAATTTAACTGCAGATATATAAACTCAAACCGAACAAACAGAATCGAAGCTCGGCCGATTTGGACCTCCGAAGTGCCGCACACTTCCTCCTGGAGCCTCCCGATCGTAGAACTTCGTCGTTAGCACTTTCTCGTCACTTTGGAAGCTTAGAATCATGTTTGGAAGTCGTGTTTGATGCTGAGGGATCGAGGCCCCTTTTATAGGCTTCATTCGGTCGCTTGTGTTGATGGGGGCGCCCCTATGGGCTTGGTCAAACTTTATCTCCGTGCCGAACTCGTCGTAGCTGATAAAACCATTGACCAGGGCGCCCTGGACCTCCCAGGCGCCTGAATGAAAGCTTATCTCTGCTTCGAACTCGCAGCAGCAAATACAACTTTCAACTTGGGAGCCTGTATCATCCCGGGTGCCTGAATGGAAGCCTATTCTGCCTTCTTCACTGATACTATTTTTTTCTTCTTTGATCTAGGCGCCCCTATTGATGGGGGTGCCTGGATGCTTTGGGGCCTGGCTTCAAGCTTCCAGTCGCGTTGTTTGCCTGCTTTATCTTCCATTCTTGGTACCTGCAAGATACACAAGTACAAAGCAAATATATACACAATATTAGCCTTAAGGACTTGGTTCTGACTTCGTATTTCCACGAAACCCTAGGTCGAACCAACGTAAGTTCCCACCTTCGAGAATGCGCCTTTCACCTACTCCTTTTAGGAGACGGTTGCCACCCAGTCCTTCGGGTGGACTTTTGCTTAGCCTCCGATACTCTCGGATCTTGAGACGTCCGAACCCTGGCCCGTCTCTACTTCTGTCCTTAATCATCACTCAGCTAAGTTGCTCAGTCCCTCGGACCAAGACTTCATGCCCAAACCCTAAGTTCAGGACTTCGGTGCCCAACCCTCGGCCAGGTCTTCGTGCCCAATTCCTCGAACTAGGTCTTCGGCGCCCAACCCTCGGCTAGATCTTCTTGCCCAGTCCTCGACCAGGACTTCGTGCCCAACTTCCGGTCAGGTCTTCGGTGCCCAGCCCTTTGCCAGGACTTAGTGCCCAATCCATGATCAGAACTTAGTGCCCAATTCTTTGAACCAGGACTTATTGCCTAGGTTTACTAGGACTTTGGTTCATTTTGTTACTCCTCTCTTAATTCCCCTTCCCTTGTTCAATTTATCACTGACTTAAGTATATTATCGAACATTAAAACACTTAGAGGAGGACATCACTGATGCAACTTGCACCAACAATCTCCCCCTTTTTGATGTTTGACAATATCATAAGTTAGATTGGTTGAAAGGGCTAAATTTTAACTCTTGGGATAAAAGAAAAAAAGTTTTGAAAACCCATTTTTTGATCTTTTGGGGAAAACTTCCACTCACTCTCCCCCCTTTTTGAAAAATATTTTGATTTTTTGATCCTTGGCAAGAGAGAAAAAAATTTATGTTTCTAACTTAAGGCGCATCTCTCCCCCTTTGTCATACATAAAAAAAACAAAAAAAATACTTGCACCAACAATGGAAACATTTGGTTCCTTGTGAAAATACTTAGTATAAATTTTGAAAGCATAGCTTAAAACTTAACTTGCACCCAAAAATATACTTGAAAAGGTATTGGGAAAATATTCTGTATTTGCAGGAGCACATTTTGAACTTTGAAGATTTTTGCACTTAGAAAACTATTGACATAGAAAAACTTTTAGTTAGAAAAAAATTTCCAAAACAATTTACACTTATAAAGATATTTGAACATTGATGCTTTTTTGGAAACATTTTGAAAAATCTTTTGAATATTTTGTAAGTACTTTTTGAAAAAATATTAGAATTTTTGAAAAGTATAAGTACTTAGAAAAATATTAGAATTTAAAACATAATATTTTTCTTGACTTGGTTTCTTTTCCAGTCTGACACAATCCTAGGAAACCTTTTTGACTATAAGGATATTTTTCTAAGTGTCTTGGAAAAATTTTCAAATTCAAGTAAGTACTATTTTCAAATAGAATTTTGATAAGCAAAAAAAATGATAGTACTTTGAAAATATATGCAAGTATATTTTGAAAAATGAATGAACTTTTGAAGACATAATATTTTACTTGACTTGGTTTATCTTCCAGTTTAACACAATCCTAGGAAACCTTGTTAACTACAAGGACATTTTCCTAAGTGTCCTAGAAATTCTTCAACCCAAGTAAATATTATTGTCCAAAAAAACTGTTTTGAAAACGATAGAGATTGAAAGTGATAGAGAGATAATATAAAAAAACAGTACTTTGAGAAAGAAATTATGTTTTCAAAAGTGACTTAATAATGTAGTGCATGAAAATATATTAATAATTCTTTGTAATTTGACCTCCCCCTAAACTTGACCTAGTCCTAGGAAGCTTGTTGACCAAAAATACTCTTCCTCTAAGTCTTTAGGGTTTAGTTCAGAATAAAAGAATTATCTAATAATTTCAAAACAAATAATTACAAAAAAAAACCTTTTCAGAAGTTTGACTCAGGCTCCCCCTAAATTTGACAGATCCTAGGAGTCCTTGTAGATCATGAAGTGGACCTTCCTCTGTATCTTTAGGGTTTATCAAAAATCAAATGAACACTAATTTTCAGGAAGATAAATTTTGAAACCACAATTTGAAAAGAAGATAATTTTTAAAGTATAAGCTTTTTCGAAAACATATGTGATAGTAATTAAAGCACAGTTTTCGAAAAATATTTTTAAAGATTAAAAAGAATAAAACACTCCCCCTGCATCCAACACCGTTTGACTCTATCTAAGTGCCTTAAGGAAATTTAGTGTTGACCTAAGAGACTTGTGTCTAATTGTGTGAGTCAAACAATTTTTGAAAAGATATACTTTTGAAAAATGTATAATATGTATACCAATCAGACAAGCATGAATTCCATAAAAACATTATTATGTTGAAGCACTATTTTAAAATATATTTTTAGAAAAATATTCTAACAATTTTGAAAAATATTTTTGAAAAATATTTTTCAATTTATTAGTCCTTAACATCTCACCCATTTTAGATGTCTCAATACAGCAAGCATGGTTGCGTTATAGGTGTATTGTGAGATGCTTGAATTATTTTCCTTAATTTATTATTAAATCTAAGATTTAATTGAAACTTGTGTTAGATTCAAATCTAACAATAGTAATGTGAATTTGATTTTCAGTAATTGACTTCCAGGTTTTGGCGAGGCACAAAGCCTTCTTTAGCCGTAGCCTTATTGGATCATCAACCCTTTTCTTGACAAAGCCTTTTATAGAAAATTCATCTTCAAGTTACTTCTTGAAAGATTTTGGTCTAACTAGTTTAGGTTTTGGATCGGTAGCTTCGGCTAGTTCCACCAAAAAGGTTACCCTAACGTACTATCATCTCACCTTCACCTAATACTAGGTTATTCAAGTTTCAACTATCCTTTTTCCTATAACCGTTCTAAATCATGCATAAAATTAAACATGAATGACATGACATAAATTTAAAAGAAATAACAAATGCATGACATGACAGTTATGCATGAGTCAAACAAGTCAAAATATTTTACTTAGGTTTCTAATGATGTACCAAATTCCCGATTTGATACATGTCGAGTGAACCTGCGAATATGCCAACCCACTTTGACATATTTGATATTATTTAATTGTTGTGGTTTGGGCAAGATTTTATTTAAGTTCAAGTTTAAGTTATTTAAGAATTAATTGAAGTTATTAAATTAAGGGTTAATTGAATTAATTAGAAATTTGAATTAATTAAGGATTGAATTAATTAAAGTTGAAATAATTCAAGATTTAGTTAAAGTTGAAATAATTCAAGATTTAGTTAAAGTTGAAATAATTAAGGTTTAAAAGAATTGAATTAATTAAGGATTAATTTAATTAAGATTAATTAAGGATTAATTGAACTAAAATTAATTAAGGATTAATTGAATTAAAAAAAACTAAGAATTAATTGAATTAATTAAGGATTAATTGAATTAAAATTAATTAAGGATTAATTGAATTAAAATTAATTAGGGATTAATTGAATTAAAATTAATTAAGGATTAATTGAATTAAAATTAATTAGGGATTAATTGAATTAAAATTAATTAAGGATTAATTGAATTAAAATTAATTAAGGATTAATTTAATTAATATTAATTAAGCATTAATTTAATTAAAATTAATTAAGCCTTGAATAATTAAGATTAAAATGATTAATTAATAGTTGTGGAATTAAGTTCATAATTTTAATTATTTCAAAAATCTCTGACTCATCCATTATTTCTTCTCTATTTATTTTTACAAGTTTTTCTAATAATTCTAATTTGTTTGAATCTTTATAAATTTTATTAACTATAGCCTTAATTTCAATTTCCTCCACATCCTCATCATTAAGATTATCTCCTTTTATATCTTCATAATAGGTGGAGTAATATGGGCCACTAGTTAATATTTCAAGATTATCCAAGAGGATAATTAAATTATTATCTAAAGAGACTCTATCTCCACTCTCCTCAGAATTATCCTTATTATCCTCAAAAATATTTTTAGAGAAATCATTCTTATCCTCAGAAATAATTTTAGTAATTTCAGGATTATCTTCAAAAATATCTTCACTAATTTTACTAATTTCAGAGTTATCTTCAGAAATATTTTTAAGAATTTCAAAATTAGTTTCTGGATTATCCTTAAGTTTTTCAAATTTGAAATCAGAGTTATCCTTAAGATTTTCAAATTTGAATTCAGAGTTATCCTTAAGATTTTCAAATTTGAATTCAGTGTTATCCTTAAGATTTTCAAATTTGAATTCAGGATTAACATTCTCAGAAATATCAGGATTAAAATTGTCAGAATTTATTTAAGAAATTACTGAATTGACCTTCTGGATTAAACAATTAATTGCTGATATTTTAGTCATATCTGCATTTTCTAATTTGACATGCAAAATATTAATTTTACTATGCAGCAAATTTAATTTTTCAGAAAAATTACCTAATTTATTATCTGACAGTGCAGGAATTCGAAAAGTTTTCGGAATGTAAACTTTGCATACCTTTGCCGGACATTTATTTTTGTAGTGTCCGTATTTTTCACACTTGAAACATTTGATGTGATCCTTGTTCCTTCGGACTTCTGGTGCTGGTGCCTCCTTTGCCGTCAGTGAGGAATGATTCATATGAGTAGGACACTGATTTTTGTAGTGTCCTCTCTCCCTGCATGTGAAGTATATAATATGGAATTTAAAAATAGACATTAAAAAAAATTGTACCAGATTCACCCCTGGGCTCCCCCTCAACTCCTGGTGTCGTTGCTCCGTCGGCGGTTAGTCTGGTGAAGAGCGGTCTAGCTCTGATACCAATTGTAGGACCGGTGCCGTTGATAGAGGGGGGGGTGAATGTTGACCGAAGAATCATTTCGTGGAAATTCGTAAGCTTTCGGATCTTCATTCTAGAATCAGAGTTAGTGCAGCAGAAAATACAGAGAACGAAGAAAACTGACAACAACACAGATTGCACGCAGGATTTTTACTTGGTTCCCGACCCCCCAGGGTCAGTACATCCAAGGCCTATGCACGGGAACGTCCGTCCACTAATGGTCTCCTTTCCGGACTTTTTGGAGGCGGAGAAACCCATCTTACAGTGCAATAATTAAAATAAAAAAGATAGATAAATTTAACTGCAGAAATATAAACTCAAACCGAACAAACAAAATCGAAGCTCGGCCGATCTGGACCTCCGAAGTGTCGCGCACTTCCTCTTGGAGCCTCTCGGTCATAGAGCTTCGTCGTAAGCGCTTTCTCGTCACTCTGGAAGCTTAGAATCGTGTTTGGAAGTCGTGTTTGAAGCTGAGGGGTTGAGGCCCCTTTTATAGGCTTCATTCGGGCGCCTTTGTTGATGGGGGCGCCCCTATGGGCTTGGTCAATCTTTATCTCCGCGCCGAACTCGTCGCAGCTGATAAAACCTTTGACTAGGGCACCCTAGACCTCCCAGGCGCCTGAATGAAAGCTTATCTCTGATTCAAACTCGCAACAGTAATACAACTTTCAACTTGGGCGCCTATATCATCCCGGGCACCTGAATGGAAGCCTATTCTGCCTTCTTCACTGATACTGTTTTTTTCTTCTTTGATCTAGGCGCCCCTATTGATGGGGGCGCCTGGATGCTGATGGGGGCGCCTGGCTTCAAGCTTCCAGCCGCGTTGTTTACCTGCTTTGTCTTCCATTCTTGGTACCTGCAAGATACACAAGTACAAAGCAAATATATACACAATATTAGCCTTAAGGACTTGGTTCTGACTTCAGATTTCGACGAAACCCTAGGTCAAACCGACGCAAGTTCTCACCCCCAAGAACGCGCCTTTCACCTACTGCTTTCAGGAGACGGTTGCCACCCAGTCCTTCGGGTGGACTTTTGCTTAACCTCCGATACTCTAGAATCTCGAGACGTCCGAACCCTGACCCGTCTCTACTTCTGTTCTTAGTCATCGCTCAGCTAAGTTGTTCAGCCCCTCGGACCAAGACTTCGTGCCCAAACCCTAAGTCCAGGACTTCGGTGCCCAACACTCCGCCAGGTCTTCGTGCCCAATTCCTCGAACCAGGTCTTCGGCGCCCAACCCTCGGCCAGGTCTTCTTGCCCAGTCCTCGACCAGGACTTCGTGCCCAACTTCGGGTCAGGTCTTCGGTGCCCAGCCCTTTGCCAGGACTTAGTGCCCAATCCATGATCAAGACTTAGTGCCCAATTCTTCGAACAAGGACTTATTGCCTAGGTTTACTAGGACTTTGGTTCATTTTGTTACTCCTCTCTTAATTCCCTTTCCCTTGTTCAATGTATTATTGACTTATGTATATTGTCAAACATTAAAACACTTAGAGGAGGACATCACTGATGCAACTTGCACCAACAGTTAGGACTTTGTCAATCAAGTCTTTGGTCAACTTTGACCTATTTGACTCCTTTCTCATATATTGTCAAATATCTGGCCAACCTTAACTGATTTGATCTCTGCTCACATATTGTCCAAACATCGAAACTCGAGCTCAAATCATTTTGAGCTTTGTTAAACTGGTCAACCTTCACTCAAAGAAGATTGCACCAACAATTGAAAATACAAGGGGGTTGTTGGGATTGCAAGGTTATAAACAAAGTTCCACATTGAAAATACATGGAAAATATCATGGACTTATAAGAGAAAGATATCTTCATTAATGTGAGGCATTTTGGGTAAAATCCAAAAACAAAATCATGAGGGCTTATGCCCAAAGTGGTCAATATCATACTATTATAGAGATATATAAATTTCTTCGGTCCTATCAATTAGTATCAGAGTCTGGACTGCTAGAAGATCTAATTGCCGGCTATGCACAAGAGCTATGGTTTAATAGAGTCATATGAGTATAATATTGACCTCGAACAAAGAAAGTAAAAACTCCCATGTCCAGATTAAGATGATCAGATATCAGGTGGGAAGTCCTAATAGGTCGGGTGAACTGAGGGGTAGGAAGACTTAGTAAGTTAGTTAGACTGAGGGACAAGAAAGTCCTAGTAGGTTGGGTGGACTGAGGGCATGAAGACCTAGTTGGTTGGTTAGATTGAGGGGCAGGAAGACCTGGTAGGTCAAGGATCGGACGTCAAACGAATATGATTTCCACATGAGGGGGGCTTGTGGTCCTTCATTTGAGGGGGAATTGTTGGGATTGCAAGATTGCAAATAAAGTCTGACATTGAAAATACATCGAAAAGATCACGGACTTATAAGGGAAAGATATTTTCATTAGTATGAAGTCTATTAGATAAAACCAAAAAATAAAACCATGAGGACTTAGGCCCAAAATGAAAAATATCATATTATTATGAAGATATCTAAATTCTTTTAGTCTTAACAAGGTCATCTTATATACCAAAAGATATTCTTCAGTATGAATGTAATTATTATTATTATTATTATTATTATTTTGTTAATAGAAATTTTATTTTTTTTCATTTTATGATATAAAAATATAAATATTATTGAATATTACAATGCTAGAATGATTGTTAATTTATTAATTAATTTAAATTTATACTGGTAATATGTAGTCATTTAAGGTATTGAGTGTCGCCGGTTATATATATATATATATATATATATATATATATATATATATATATATATATATAATTTTAAAGATTTTTGATAGAATATTCATACAATTTTACAATTTGATCCGACCAATTCGACCCGGCCTCAAATCAATTTTGCGTAAAATCATGATTCTGCATACGACAATTACTTCAATCAACGAACTCAATCCTTATTTAGTTGATTATTCTATCCATCAATTAGCTCAATCTTCTTCCAATGGGCTCTTTAGGATTTGGTCCATCATGATCATTTTCAATGAATTAAAATTAATTCTTTTGGATTTGAACTTGTTCTAGTGAATATGTACTTAAATTTTAAATCTTAAATTCTCAACTGATCCAATTTTATTCATGACCGAATTTGGTTAAAAAGTGATTTTTACATTGTTGATTAGTCTTTAGTCAAATCTAAGTGTCTCAAGTCTACTCATATCGTAACCACGTGTTTTACCTATATAGATAAAGTTAATATGACCATTCTAGTTGAACTCAAAATATCAATTGACTAAACAATTTAACTTTTGGCGACCTTCATACACTGCAATTATGCGTTTTTATTGGTTCGATCCTCAGTTACGATGTATTTATAGAAATTTTTCTTTTAAATAAGGTACGAACCCTGGAACGTTAGGTTTCTAGACCACCCACTGCGAACGCTTTCCGATTTACTCTGGCGGCCGATGGAAAATTTTCGTGAGACCGGACCGATCGTCCGAAGTTAAAAAAACCTCGTTAATTATTTTTTTTAATTATGCGCTTCTATTATTGTATATTTTCCAATCTTGCTCATTTCTTATTTAGTACAGCTTGATCTAGTGCGAGCCTCCATTTATCTGCATATTTATTAAAAAAAAAATTTATGAAATTATATCGATCATTTTAAATTCAATATTATCTAATTTATTTATTTTATTAATTTGAAAGAGGAATCAAATTTTTTTCATTTTCATCTAATATAAAAGTCATATCCCTCTTCAACCGCAATAGCCATATTGATGCCGAATTAGAAAAACAACTCCATCTTGCACCTTCTAGAGTTGAAATGGCCCTCCAACTTTGATACTCAAAATATCAAGGCCATTTATTCCTGCAGTTGTTAGTCCTTCCTTTGAAAACAACCCCTCTCTAATATTAAAAGAAATAATTAATCAGGTTGGGTAACGTCGAATCTGGGACGACCAGCTCGATTTCACCAAATTTCCTACTAGTCATCAGGGTAAATCAGGAAGTGCTCGTGCAAGCAGTCCAGAAGTCTAATATTCCATGATTGCGCGTCCCATAAAAATGATTAACCAAGTTGGATAATGTCGAACTTGAGGCTACTGACCTGGTCTCGCGAATGTTTTCCACCGGCTGCTAAAGTAAATCTGGAAGCGTTCACGGCGGACGATCTATAAGTCCAACATCCCATGATTACACGCCCCATTTAGAGGATGCACCAGTTGTTATCTTGTCAGATCGCACCTATTTGTGTCACTTTTATATCCTTCATCTCGAATCCTCCCATTTTACTGATAACCATCAATCGATTGATCATCAAGCATAGTCAACTTACCCTTTAAATCTTATCCAAATCATATTGTTGGAACATTCATCTTGACTCCATTACTCCATTTGAATTTGATAATATTGTGTTAGTTGACTGGACTTATCATCAGTCGATTGATCATTGCTCAATCGACTATATCAGTTGACTTTATAATTTTTCTGTCACGCCTCCAGAGGCACATGCTTATTCGAAAATCGGACAGCATCTCCCTTGTACGGCGGATAAGTTGGGACATATAATACATCACGCCTCATCACATAAGATGACTCAGCCATCATAACTGAAAATAAAAGCACAACTACGCAGTTTATATCTTTAAGAATGATATAGATAAAATGAATTTAAGTTCGTAAAACCTTTAACATCTTTTATCGGAAATAAAGCTAATAAAAAGTCTGAATACCAAAGAAATAAATAAACCAGACCAACAAGTTATAAATAAAAATCTGCTAAGACGATACTGAATAAACAAAAATAAATACTAGATTAGTAGATAACACGGAGAGTACAAAATCTCCAAACCGACTCAATATTATGGGACTGACAACTGGATCCTCTCCTGACTCCAAATAATGAAACTACCTGCTACCTGAAACAAAAATAGAAAGCAGGGGTGGTGAGTCCGGGCAGACTTAGCGGGTATATGAATAGACAAAAGCATGACATAATCAAGCTGTAATAAGTAGAGATACAATAGGTACAGTCCATAAGGAATATAAGGAGACCTATGTTGATGCAGTCTGACCCTGATTGTTGTTTTGGTGTTGACACCAATTTAAGTTTAATTTAAGTCTAGTTGAGTTCGGATTAAGTCCAGGTGGATCGGGAGATCGCATGCTGGCAGTGGAAAAGTCCTAACTTGGAGGGTTAGGTGTGAAAAGTCCTAGCTTGGAGGGCTAGGTGTGAAAAAGTCCTAGCCTGAAGGGCTAGGTGTGAAAAGTCCTAACTTATAGGGTTAGGTGTGAAAAGTCCTAGCTTGGAGGGCTAGGTGTGAAAAGTCTTAACTTGGAGGGTTAGGTGTGAAAATTCTTGGCTTGGAGGGTCAGGTCCTAGCCTGGAGGGCTAGGTGGATGAAATCCTAGCTTGGTGGGTCAGGTCATAGCCTGGAGGGCTAGGTGGATGAAATCCTGGCTTGGAGGGTCAAGTCCTAGCCTGGAGGGCTAGGTGGATAAAACCCTGGCTTGGAGGGTCAGGTCCTAACTTGGAGGGCTAGGTTGAAGTCCCGGTGAGTGAGACATATTTCCTAAACTTGTTCTAAAGAGCCTTTTTAGGTGTGGATCCAACTCAAGAATGATGGTGGAGAGTAGAGCATAAGCAAGCTTATGGTAGTACAAGAACTATGATTGTGTTTGAGTGAGCTCCACTTTCATCAAAACATAGAACTTAGGAAGAGAGCCACCAAAAATCTTCTTGAGAGGATTTGTGTGTTTAATTCTTCTCAATTAGTCATGAAGGATGAAGTATACTTTGTTGTTGACTGAGGACAAGACTCTAGTCCATAGAGTTTAGATTTTTGAAATTGACAACCCTAGGTAATTTCCTTTCAATTGCTTCTAACTATGATTGAGAATAATCTAGGGGGGTACATGATTGTTAGTTTGTGCGAGACGCCCAAGAGCAAGTGTGGGGGAGTTGATAATTACCATTTTGTTGATCAAATTAGACTCTCAAATCCATGTTTTGATCCCTTTTTACATGCTTAATCTTGTATTTACACTAGGTTCCATGAATTATTGCTATTTTAGCTTTGGATGAAAATCTTTTTATATTTGAGATATTATGGCATTAAAATTTGAATCTAATTTTGTAGGCTTTGAATGATCATGGACCTAGATCAGATTTGATCGAGTTTGAGTCAGACTTGGATTCAGATCAAGATGATCAAGCATTGGAAGAATGTGGGTCGTCCAATTAAGAAATGGGGAGATCTGAGCCATCTGACAACATCTGATCAATCTGAGCTCAAGATAGAGTTAATCAAGACCACATATCAAGATCTGAATGTTTGGTCCAAATCAGAAGTCATCTGATCGTTGGATCAAACTTAAGAGGAGTCTAAACCATCCATTCAAATGGAAGGGAGATCTGAGACATCCATTGCAGATTTGATTGATCCAAGCTAAAGAGGAGCAGATCATGACCATTGATGGAGATCTGGGAAGTTTGGACTCAATCCGAGATGATCTGACCGTTGGATGAGGCGAGGATGATCACAGCCGTTCAAATTCAAATGGGATAAGTTAAATCAAAAACTTCTCCGCCTAGCTCAATGTGGTCGCGATTTCTTCAGCTGTTCATAGTTTTCTTAGCGTTTTCTTTTCCGATCGTGCGCGGCCAACCTCAGATCGGCTCTTCATTTTAAGATTTCGAATCGAAGAGATGGATTCTCTGTGAAGTTTGCTAGCCAAATCCGATTCTGAAAGGCTCAGGTGAGGGGTTCGCCAAAGAGCTGAGCTACCATTGATCGTTTCCTTTTGATTGCTGTTCTTCATCGATTAGAGCTGTCGGAGCATTCGGAGGGGTTCTTCGGAGGTATCTGAGAAGTTCTGAGCCAAATTCGCTATCCAGTAACTCAAGAAGGAAGAGATCGATGGAAGATTCCAGATGCGCACCAAACTGAGGCTAAACTGATCAGGGGAATCCGATCTTGCTGATTATCGAGCTAGGGGGTTCCTAGTTTGGCTCTTGTGTGACGGCAAGAAGGAGATCTTGGTGACGGATTTGATCTGATGTTTAATTCTGCGAATTTTCATTTCTGAAACTTTTATTTCCTTAGTTGATTTGGTTTGTATCAATTTTCATCACAGTTATGTTTCTTAAGTGTGCTTTGTTCTAAGTTTAACATTTCTACAGATTAGTTATAGATTACTTGCATGTAATGGAGTTTTTGCTTCCCAATTTTATAGTTTTCCTCTTAAGTTCCTGCGTTCATTGTTTCTGAATACGCAGCTTTCTGTTTAGTTTGCATCTGATCGGTCTGTGTGACCGATCAGGTGAGCATCTGATCGGTCTGTTCGACCGATTAGGTTTGTATCTGATCGGTCTATCGACCGATCAGGCAGGTCTTAGTTGCATTTCAATCTTAGTTATAGATTCTGCAAGTTAGCTTTGAGTCTTTACTAAGTTTTGTTTCAAACTTCTCAATTCTGCAATTGGCTTATAGCTTTTCTGCATTCAATTTTAGTCTTGAATTTCAATCTTATAATTTCAAGGTGAATTGCTTAGTTTTCAAATAGGTTAAGTGTAGTTCCCACAATTTCCTAGTCAATTTCTGATTTAGCTAAGTTCATTCTATTTCAACTGTATTTTCATTCCTTATTGCAAAACAAACCCCATTTCAATTGGAAACCCAAAAAGAAAATGACAAAATCAAGCTTGGATTAAGCACTCTTAACTAATCCTTGGAAAAATACGACTTGAGACCCCTATACTACACTTAGATTTGTGAGCTAAGGGTTTTCAACTTATAAATTCAAATTTGAGGCTCATCATGACACTCGTTATTGGGCACAATCAATCGTCCACCTTACGGGCAGCTGTGGAGTAGGAGCGTCATCTCCGAACCACGTAAAGGTTGGCGTTAGTGTTGTTTTAGTGTGTTTATTTGTGTTATTATTGTTTCCACTTGCGCACGCTAACATCGTAGGTAGAAATCGAAGAAAAGCTATTCATCCCCCCTTTAGCAAACGATCATGGTTCTAACAAGTGGTATCAAAGCAAGGTTTGCTCGTCTACAGACTAACCGTCGGGAGAGCAAAGGTGCTAGAGGATGATGGGTTCGGAAGGTTCGCTAGGATGAGATATTCGGATCCCATCTCCATATGATCGAGATGACTTCGATTATTGGAGGAAGTGGTTGGAGAAATGGTTCCAAATGGATTGAGATCATTGGACTGCATTGGAGGTTCCATTTGAAGCTCCAACGGACAAGAAGGGAAAGCGCCTCCGACCTCAGTATTGGACCAAGAGTCAAACGGAAGAAGCGGAGGCGGATAAGGAGGTAACTAGAATTGTATTGAATTTATTACCTTCACATATTGTGTCAAATGTAGGGGAGTACAAGAATGCATATGAGCTATGGAGGAAGATAATAGGTCTACATGAAAATTCGACACAAGGACAAGAAGAAGAAGAGTCCAAGGAAAAGGATCAATTGGAAGTTGAGTCAAGTTCAACATCCGAAGAGGAGGAGAGAGTTGACTTGTCTACATCTTCAAGTGAGGAAGAAATAGAAGAAGTAAGGATTGAGGGGGAGAAGATACCGTCCTCAATACTGGAGCAAGAAGACGCTCCCACCTGTTAGTGATATGAGAGAAGTGTCCTAAGGCAATCGCCTTATGATTGTAAATATTTATTTTAATAAATGATAATTCACTATTTGAGTATACATGTTTGTGTATTTGATTGAGATCTTAAACTCATCTACTGAATGTCCGCAATACAACTCACAGCATAAGAGAATTTGTGATGGGATCACAACTTGTGATTATCTCTATATGTGCAAATGTGAAGTATTGAAATTATCCCTAGTCGATGAATTGATAAAAACGGACACTATCAATTCTGTTGAGACTAGCATGGGTTATTCTCTAATCAGCTGATTCTCACTGGCTGGTGACATTGGGATGTCCGGAGATAAACATGGATGCTAGTTAAGGGAACTAGTTCATTGGAGTAACTAGCTGTAAGACTTCATATGGAATCTATATGTAGATATGTCAATGAAGTTCTTACTGCAGCTTAAGTGTGATGTTCCTTTGACTTGCGGTGTTCAAGTCATCTTGGTCATGGAGACTTATACTTTAACATCTTAAGCAAGCATCTCCAAGGAGGTGTGGACCCAGGATGATTGGGTATAAGCCGAAGTGCCCGAAGATGTTTGAACAACCTACAAAGGATTCACCACTCCTTGCGAGGAGATATATACCCAAGGCCTATCGTCGGATTGTTACTCAAAACCTCTGGCCAGAGTATATCATGTTTAGAGTGCGAGTCTCTAAAATACATGAGAGTAATTAGAAATCCAATGGACGAGAAAGACATTACTTGGGCTAGGTGTGACGTAGTCAGCCTAGTGGGGACTGACACCATAGACCGTGTCCTGAACCAAGTGGGTATAAGGTGGTGAAGGGAATGGGGCACGATTCATTAGAGCTGCTGAAGGGTTTCAGAATAATTTCTTCTGAGGTCAAAACGTTGATCTTTCGATTAATTGGGGATCATGATGTACTACTAGGTGCCACTCATGATCGTTCTATAATTAGTTGATTATAGACGGCCAACATAAATCGAAAGCCTATTTAGTCACACGCAATACGAGTAATCCGAGGGATTTAAAATGAGTTGAAAATTGGATTTTCCGATCAAGAGAAATAAGTCGAATCTGAGTTAATCAGAGGCGCAATGGAAGCTAAAAATGGCTAAGTCTTTTGAAGGCTTATTGGGCGAATTAAATGAGTTTAATTCGCGACCGGTTCGGGTTGGTTTGGCCGGCCAAAGAGGGTGCTAACCCTCCTTGTTGTGGCCGGCCATTAAAGGGAATTAAATCAATTTATTTGGTTTAATTAATAAAATAAATCTAGTGTGATTTGTTTTATAAATTATGGATAAATAAATTTGTATAAAGAAATTTATATAAATAAATTTGTAGAAATTTATTCTTTTTATGGAAGTTAAAATAATCCATGAATTGGTTTATTTTAATTTTATAAAATCAATTAAGAATTGATTTTTCCATAATAAGAAAGTTTATAAATTTCTTATAAAATTTATTCCATAATTTAAAGAGAAGAAGAATTTGTTTTATTATAAATTAGTTATAATAAGACTCGGCTTAAACGGAATAATTAATAAGAGAATTTATAAGATAAATTTTTTATAACTAATTTCGTTAATTCCGTTAATTCGGTTTAGAGGGAGACTTAGCAAAGGAGTTGCTACTATATAAAGGAACCAAAGGCAAGCCCTTATTCCTAATCAATCAATCAAGTAATTGAATAAGAGCTCTCCCTCTCTCTCTTCTCTTCTCCTTCTCCCTCTCTTGCCTAGGGTCGGCGCCCACTTGGTGAATTAGGGCCGGCGCACCTTGAAGCTTCATCCTCCATCTAGGGCCGGCGCAACTCCTCCATTAGAAGGTGTTGCCGTGAGCTTCAAGAAGAAGGAGAACCCGAACAAGAAGAAGAAGAAGCGGATAGCGACTCCTCTCTTCCTGGAATTCGATTCCGTTTTCTTGGTGGTTAGTTTCCCTTTCCTCTCTTGATCTTTCTTGTTGTGCCTATAGAGAATCTAGTAGTTCTCGTCGGCACAAAACTCGTGACTTTGCGAAGTCATCCCGAAGAGAACTCGGCGTGGACGCGAATAGAGGCGGAGCTTCCAAGGGACGCTACGGATGGATCTCGTCCCTTACTTCGAGTTACGAAAGGTACTTTGTAAATTAGTTTACTTTTCCGCAAAGTTTTATTTTATGATTATGTCAATACACCATAAGGTTGCATGCTAGATACGAAGTTAAAATAATTTAGGAAATTATTTTATGCAAATTCTTCCGCTGCACGTAAAAATTTAAAAATTTTACGAACTCGTATCCTTGTCGACATGCACCCGGTCCCAACAGTGGTATCAGAGCCGGTTAGTGTTCGATATTATCATATAATTGTTTTGCGGAACACTTTATCATGATCTCAATTTCGGAAAAATTTTCAATTATGGAAACTTTCAAATTATAATAGATTTTAGATTTAGAAATTTCAAAGTTTGGAAATCTTCATGAAATTTCGCAAACGTTTGGAATTTTCTAGTTTCTAAAATTTTATGATAATTGTGAAAACTTCCCATCTTTGGAAACTTTCCAAATTTTGGAAATTTTTCTATTTTAGAAAATTTTCAATTTTTGGAAATATGTAAGTTTTCTTTTTACCAGAAACTTACAATTATTCTAAAAAATTATTTTTGAAATCTCGCAATTTTGGGCACTTTCTTTTGAGAAAGTCTAGACAAATTCATGGACAGTTAATTGACAATTAAATTTGAATTGGTTTTTAAATTGAAAACAAAATTCTTTATTTTGGATTGAGCCTCGGGGAGCCGTCCAATTTAAAGTTAGTTGTTGTAATTTAATTTCCCAATTTTTAATTGAAATTGTCATGTTTGATTTGGATTGAGCCTCGGGGAGCCGTCCAATTAGATTTACAACACATTACTTTTCTTTGGGTATCTGAGCCTCGGGGAGCCACCCTTAGAAAATAATTTGTTGTAATTAATTAAATCCATGAATAAAATATGTTGAAGAGGTGATGCTCTTACATATTGTTGTCTCCAGAATTAATTAGGAAAATGGTTTCCTATAGAGTATTCTTAAATAAGATTTTCATGAAAATAATATGTAGTTGAATTAAGGGATTTGTCTCTTAATTTAATAAGATTTGATTTAGAGAAATCAAAGTCTTGAACATATTATTTCCGAAATTAATTATGACAATTTAGGAAATTGTTTCCCAAAACAATTCCTTTAATAAAGTATGAAATTATAATTAGGAAATCTGGTTCCTAATTTAATGAGACTTGATAAATTAAGTCACATACATACTTTATTAAGGAAATCGTTAGTCATGACATAATTCTATGTCATGAATGTGCTTAGAAAAGATGAGACCCAAAAACCCCTTACAAAATATTAAGGCTAACACCTTCCATTAATATGGTTAGAACCGGAGTTTTGTTTCTCGATTGGGTTGATGGACACATCCATGCTCGACTTGAACCTCAACATGTTCAAACCATGGAATTAGTTTATGAATAATATAGTTCGAGTCAGAGGTCAATCATTAGTTTTGGTTGTTGGACACATCCAAGCTTGACTAAGCGGTTGAATGAGCTCCAACCATGTTAAAACTATTTCTTGATTAATGGGTCAGCCTTAAGCTTGGAGCATCGATTTGTTGTGCCACAACCAAGGTCGATGTAAAGAGAGGTGCAGTTGGGTGCTATGTATAATGATACATACTTGTTAATGAGTTAACAACCCAATGATTTATGCAAACATTCAATTAGTTGATAGCATAAAGTGATAGTTACATATATGTGATGTGTAATCGGTAAAATTACCTACCTTCATAGCTAAGAAAAACTTGATGGCCACAGCCATGGTGGTTTTTATCTATGGTTGGATATCAACCTATTTGGAGATGTTCCTACGATCTCCCGAATTGATAATAAGGGTGATTCAATTCGTAAAATAAATAGGATTTAATTTATGTATGTTGATACATTCTTTAATAAATCTTCTCACATAATCTCAATTTGTATTTCTACGTTAATCACTCGATCATGTCTTCTCTAAACTTGCGTTCCATTTTGGACACCAATAAACTGACTGGGCCAAACTTCATGGACTGGCTTTGAAACCTGAGGATAGTCCTCAAGGCAGAGAAGCTTGCATATGTCCTTGAAGATCAACTTCCCAACCATCCTCCAGAAGGTGCAACTCCAGACCAGCTAATGGCCTATCAGAAACATGTGACCGATTCTGAACTTGCGAGTTGCATCATGCTAGCCTCTATGATACCTGAGCTGCAAAAGCAGCATGAGCATATGGATGCTTATACCATCATCTTCCATCTTCATGAGTTGTTTGAAGAGCAGGCGAGATCCGAAAGGTTCGAAGTCTCCAGACTCCTCTTCACCACTAAGATGCAGGAAGGCACTTCTGCCTCGCAGTTTGTGTTAAAGATGTTGGGGTACATTGAGCGACTGAGCGTACTCGGTTTTGTAATGGATCATAAACTAAGTATTGACTTAATTCTAAGTTGTTTGCCCAAGAGTTATTCACAATTTGTGATGAACTATCGGATGAACAAACTGGAGACCACCATTCCTGAGTTGCTCAACCTGCTGAAGACTGTGGAGCCTTCTGTAAAGCCGGATCAAAAGGCGGTACTGTTAGTTGGTTCCTCGAAGAAAGGTTCTAAGAGGAAGGCCAAGGAACAGAACAAAGGGAAGAAGAAAAAGGCCAAGAAGACTAAAAAGAAACCAAAAGGAACTTGCCATCATTGTGGCAAGGAGGGTCACTGGCGAAGAAACTGCAAGGTTTATCGTGAGTCCTTGAAGAAGAAGGCATCCGATGCCCCATCCTCTTCAGGTATCTTCGTTATTGAATGTCACTCTATTTCCTCAAATACCTAGGTACTTGATACTGGGTGTAGCTCACATATATGTAATGACATACAGGGGCTAAGGAATAGAAGAAGACTCGTCAAAGGAGAAGCGGATTTGCGAGTTGGGAATGGAGTAAAGATTGCTGCTGTTGCCATCGGAACATATTTGCTAAAGCTCCCCACTGGACGTGTCACGCCCTGAGACCCAAGAGCCGCTGATCCAATATAAAATCGGACAGCACCTCCCCTGTCCGGCGGACAATTTACACATACACACAGATAATATAACCTGTATACAATATATATATAGCACAACCACGCAGTTTAAAGGGCCTCAGGCCTCAGATATATGCAAAAACAACAGTTATATGATTATAACTATCGAAAAACCAAATCCGAACTCACCTGAGCTGCCAGGGGGCAGGAACAAAGCCAAAACCGCACGAAGTCCAACATAGGACTCAAAAGTACAATACCTTCAAACAGAACGTGCATACATGTTCAAAACATACAGCGGAAGCATAGGAATGCTACAGGGTCCATAACAAAACAAGGAAAACCAAAAAGGGCTCCTCGGGAGCTGGGGACTGGCGGCTCGGGAATCTCCTCGCAGACATCAACCTGAAATAAATATATATGGCAACGGGGTGAGTCCATAGCTCAGCGGATACCCAATAGATATGCATAGAAGGTTATACCAACAATAAGAGTTCAGCTACTACAGTCTCACAACAACAGTAAGGAAAAACTAGTACTGAACATACCGAAGTAGATATACACCTGAATCCATCTAACCTGTATAGAGGGTAAGAAATACCAGAGGAAAACCAATAGACATATAAGCTCAGATAACAAGCCTCCAGAATATGCGATGTCAAACAAGTGCAGCAAATAAGTGCAGCAAACAATGCACGATGCAAAATATGCACATGGTGCAATGACATGTGTCACCCCTGACACCAGACAGATCAACGTACACCTGTCATAGGGACGTCTAAACGGGTAGGGCTATGACAACTGTACACCCTGCCATCACTGCTCCTGAGTGACTGGGTGGACAGGATGCTGGTGGAGACTCCGCTCCGACCCCAAGCAATGGGGGAGTCAAGCTCTCATCTCCTCGTGGCTCAGTACGAGAAGGGATCCCTGGCTGCTACCACGCCCGCGCTCACCCTCCAAATAGTGGCCGAACGGAGCAATACAGGGCAAATGCACACATCTACGGTATCCACTAACCCATGAGTGGCCGTGTGTGCCCGTCATGTACCGGAAAACGATTAGGCTCAACCACAAGGGAGTCGCTGATCGCCGGCATGCAGTAGTGCAAGGATGGTGTATGATAGATACACATACCTCCCTCACCAAGTCCTCAGTATACTAGGTCTCAGTCTGAATCCTACCACAGGGAATACAGGTAACCTACAAGGTATACTGACCGGAAACTACAGATCCCTCAAGGTCAAAGGCAGGGGATACATCCCTATCTCTAAGCATACAAATAGATATTACAATATCTGAGACTGTATGGAACTAACAACAGAATAACTCAGGGATAAACCATAAGTATCTGGAACAGACATAATAATCAGGGATAAACAACAGTATCCAGAAACAGGCATGATAAACAGGGATAGCGTAAAATCTCAATGCTATCTATAACAGTCTATGCATAATCAAAATGACAATATCATAAAGATAGTCAATGGGTACCCGCCTCCAAGAGTGGAAATCCGTATCAGAAACAAAAAGAACCACCCGTCAAATCGTAATCCGATCAAGCTCCTGTATCAAGAATTTATTTAATTAGCTATTACAATAATAGTAACTAGCTAATTAATCCCTAATTCGTTTTAGGGTTAACCAAATCCATTTCTTCTGTTTAATTTCCTTTAATTAAATAGAAGATTCCTAATTGCCCCAAATTATCCCGATTAATTAAGATCTAGGTTAACTTCCTAGATTTATTCTCACAATTAACCTATTGCTCCCATTGAGCTAAATAACCATAATAATCTATCCAACAATAAGATAGCAAAACCTATTTAAAATTCACAGTGCAACCAATGAAACCATAACCTCCACGACATCTCCTTACCTGGCACCTGAGCCGCACTCCACAGCCAAAGCTCACAGTGAATAGGAGGAAAACTCCACCAAGCAGTGGAGCTCACTCGACAGCGAACACTACAATTCACACAATCTTGATTCAATTAGATCATCCACTCCTGATCCAATCAATCAAAGGCCTTACCTCGATTCACAGCCTCCACAGCAACCAGAGTTGAGGAAGAACAGATCCCACGGCCACCGCAGCCAAATCCCAGATGGCAGTTGCACAGAATCAAATCCTCTATTGTGTCGAGATCGACAATAAAGGGTCGCAGCTCCTTCACGCTTGAAGGTGGAAGGAAGAGGAACCGCAGTAGGCTTGGCGTCGATCTAGGCTCACAAGGGCGCCGGCGCTGCGGGACGGAAGAGCGATGGAATGGAGATGAGTTGCGGCTAGGGCACAGCTCAAACGGAGAGATGGAAATCGGAGAATCCAACAGCAACTCCGGTTGCGATCGGGAGAGGGGAAAAAGAAAAGGAACGCCGGTGTGCGGCTGCGGCTGAGGCTAGGGCACGCGGGAGGAGGGGCTGCGGGTGAGGGAGTCGGCTTTGATCGGCCGAATGAGCTAGGTCACGGATATAAGAGTGGCACTTTGCAATTTAGTCCAGCCACTTTCAGCCTATTCGCAAGAACACCCCTAGGCTTAAGTTATACGCTATAGCCCTTGTAACTATTTATTTATTACATTTATCCCAAATTTATATCCAAGGACTCGGAACCCCGGAATCTATCTGGTAATTTCCGAAAATTTCCGGACCTAATCAAAAGTGTCGGATTTAACATCCTCCCCCACTAATAAAAATTTGGTCCCCAAATTTCGTTATTCACTATAGTACCACTATCAAGAAGTATGCGGATATAAATACTGAACAGTAACTAACCACACATACCTCAAGTGAACAGGTGAGGGTAACGAGCTCGGATGACATCCTCAAGCTCCCAGGTAGCCTCCTCATCTGAGTGATGCTGCCATCCGACTCTAACCAACCGGATGGTCTTGTTCCGCAACTGGCGCTCTCTGTAGCCCAAAATCCGGGTCGGAACCTCCTCATACGTCGTATCCGGCTGAAGGGAAACAGATACGTCTGACAGCACATGCGTAGGGTCTGGTACATACCGTCTCAGCATCGATACATGAAATACGTCGTGCACTCCAGACAGGGCAGGTGGTAATGCCAGACGGTAAGCTACTGCTCCAATCCTCTCCAAAATCTGGAAAGGGCCAATGTATCGCGGAGCAAGCTTACCTCGAAGACCGAATCTCTTCACCCCTTTCGTGGGTGAAACACGAAGGAACACATGGTCGCCAATGGAGAACTCCAGAGGTCTCCGTCTCCGATCCGCATAACTCTTCTGTCGATCCTGTGCCTCGGACATCCGTCGTCTAATGGTACGGACCAACTCCGCCTCAAACTGTGCTCTCTGAGGTCCTAGCAACTGGGACTCTCCAACCTCCTCCCAGAGGGTGGGTGTCCGACAAGGCCTACCATACAACGCCTCATACGGTGCCATCTGGATAGCCACATGATAACTGTTGTTGTAAGCGAACTCGACAAGGTGTAGATGATCCTCCCAGCTGCCTCCGAAATCCATAATACAGGCTCGGAGTAAGTCCTCTAATGTCTGAATAGTCCGCTCTGACTGCCCATCGGTCTGCGGATGAAACGCGGTACTGAACCGCAACTCAGTGCCCATAGCCTGCTGCAGACTCTGCCAAAAACGTGATGTGAAGCGCGGATCTCGGTCTGAAATAATACTCATCGGTATGCCATGCAATCTAATGATCTCTCTGCAGTACAACTCTGCTAATCTGTCCAAGGAGTCTGTCCTCCGAATGGCCAAAAAGTGTGCAGATTTGGTTAATCGATCAACGATCACCCAAATCGCATCGTGTCCTCGCTGAGTCCTCGGTAATCCCATCACGAAATCCATAGTAATGTGTTCCCACTTCCACTCGGGAATGGGAATCCTCTGAAGTAGTCCAGCAGGTCGCTGGTGCTCAGCCTTAACCTGCTGGCAAACTAGACATCTAGCTACAAAATCCGCGATGTCTTTCTTCATGCCGTTCCACCAGTAGGAACGCCTCAGGTCTCGGTACATACGGGTCCCGCCCGGGTGGATAGCAAACGGGAACGATGAGCCTCCTGCAGTAACTCCTCTCGGACCGGATGTGACTCGGGTACGCAAAGTCTCCCTCGGAAGTAGAGAGTACCCTCGTCATCTCTGGTGAACTCAGACTGCTGTGCTGAAGCTATCTGGCTGCCAAGGGACTGCAGGTGCTGATCAGTGGCCTGGGCCTCTCGAATCCTCGTCCGGATGGAAGACTGAGCAATCATAGTCACAAGAATACCCTGCTCAGTCCGTCCTGCTCCTCTAAGCCCAACTCTGAGAAACCCTGAACTAGCTCGGTAACTGATGCCAGGAGGCAGGCCAAAGTCCCTCTGGACTTCCTGCTCAATGCGTCCGCCACAACATTAGCTTTCCCCGGATGGTAGCTAATGGTGCAATCATAATCCTTAAGGAACTCCATCCACCTCCTCTGTCGAAGGTTGAGCTCCTTCTGCGTAAACAATATTTGAGACTCTTATGATCAGTGAAGATCTCAAAGGTAATACCGTACAGGTGGTGCCTCCAGATCTTCAGCGCAAAGATAATAGCTGCAAACTCTAAATCATGAACTGGGTAATTCTCTCATGCTCCTTCAGCTGTCGAGAAGCATAAGACACTACCCGCCCGTGCTGCATCAGAACTGCGCCTAACCCCTGATGAGATGCGTCGTATACAACACGAATCCGTCCTCTCCTGATGGAAGAACGAGGACGGGTGCCGTCACCAATCGCCGCTTCAGCTCCTGGAAGCTGGTCTCCAAGCCTCTGTCCATGTGAACTTCACGCCTTTCCTGGTAAGGCGTGTCAGTGGCACAGCAATAGTGGAAAATCCCTCTACAAATCGTCGGTAATATCCGGCCAAACCCAAGAAACTACGAACCTCAGTAACTGACTTCGGCTGCTCCCAGCTGGTAACAGCCTCGATTTTCTGGGGATCTACTGAGATGCCTCTGCTAGATACCACGTGTCCCAGAAAACCTACTGATGACAACCAGAAGGCACATTTGCTGAACTTCGCATATAGACGCTCTCGTCTGAGAGTCTCCAATACGATGCGAAGATGCTGTGCATGCTCCTCCTCAGAATGTGAGTAAACTAAGATGTCATCAATGAATACTATGACGAACTGATCCAGATACTGCAGAAATACGCGGTTCATCAAGTCCATGAATACCGCTGGAGCATTGGTAAGCCCAAATGGCATTACCAAAAAACTCATAGTGTCCATATCTGGTGCGGAACGCTGTCTTCTGGACATCTGACTCTCTGACCCTCACTGATGATATCCGGATCGCAGATCAATCCTGGAATACACAGATGTGCCCCTGAGCTGATCAAACAAATCCTCAATCCGTGGCAGGGGGTACTTATTCTTGATGGTCACTGCATTCAACTGTCCGGTAGTCGATGCACAACCTCAAAGAACCATCTTTCTTCTTCACGAAGAGAACTGGGGAACCCCATGGTGAGACGCTAGGTCTGATGAATCCCCTGTCCAATAACTCCTGGAGTTGGACCTTCAGCTCGTCCAACTCTCTCGGTGCCATGCGGTATGGAGCTTTCGATGCCGGCGAAGTCCCCGGTATCAGCTCAATAGTAAACTCCACTTGCCTCCTGGGAGGCAAACCTGGTAGCTCCTCTGGAAATACGTCCTGATATTCTCGGACCACTGGGACGTCCGAGAGCGGAGGGCTACTGCTGTCGTCGGTGCTAATGACTGACAGTAAGAAACCCTGGCATCCGCGAGATAGTAGTCTCTGTGCCTGAAGCGCAGAAATAACCGATAAGCCCTCATCCCTGATGCCAGTGAAATCCCACGAGGGTTGGTCCGGAGGCCGGAAGGTGACCACCCTCATCTGGCAATCGACTGTGGCATGATACGCTGTAAGGATGTCCATACCAATAATAATATCAAAGTCCACCATCTCCAGAACCAACAGATTAACTGTGAGGGTAATACTACCGAAATCTAATGGGCATGCTTTGACCTCCTGTGTAATACTCAAGATCTCTCCTGAAGATCAGGATACAGATAACTGCTGTGATCTAGCGGTAGTCAATCTACCAACCCTACTCATGTCCTGGCATAAAGTATGCAGGTGCTGGTGGGGCAGCATACGGCTGGCGGAATGAAGGCTGAGTCCTCCATCCGCCTCTATGAGCTCCCGACTGTCCCGAATGCCCAGTCTGGCTAGTGGCTCCCGTCCTCTCATTCTGTGCCTTCAAGGCACAGTCCCGGCTCAAGTGTCCTGGTAGTCTGCAGTAGTAGCATACGGCCTGCTCCAGGCGACAGTCTGCTACAACGTGCTCTCGGGATCCGCAACGGGTACAGTAAGATGTCGGTGCAGTCTTCTTCCGGTCCTTTGTTCCCTAAAGGTCATCCTCGGTATCTTCCACCCGATTGTGGCCTAGTCTCGTAAGTGATTCGCCCCAACGCAAATCATAAGTACCAAGGTACCTCCTTAGTTATCTAAATCAAGTATACGTGGTAACCCACAAGTGTCAGCACATAGCTCCACACTTCCCCGTACCAGCTCAAGTCACCTAACAAACTGTACCGTTTAGATCATCAACCAGGTACAGGCGATTCATGGTCAAAGTTATCATGGAATAGGATGTATCAATCCACTAACGATGATAGCACGTAGCTAATGTTACTCTTCTACATAAAAATAGGTCATGCACTATACACGTGCCTTCCAGGCCACCTAACTAGGTACGAACGACCCAACTGTCTGAAACTCCTTGAACTAGGGTAAGTCGATCCTAAGCTGATCGAGCCAACAACAATAGCAACCCTAGTTCTGCTAGCTAACAATAGCTAAACACATACTATAAATAGTAAGGTCTAGAAGATCAAAAAATAAACCTCCAATAGATTGTCGACATATTCGACCTTGGCTTTCCGATTCAACAACCGGGGCTACTAGAGAATTAACATTCTCTGCTCTAAGATCTCATCCGCAATATGTCACTAATCGCTCACATGAACGATCACGAATAGATAGATTGACAAATGTCAATCCACTAACCCAAGTCTACATATCTCTATTCATCAGATGAATATATGATCCCACCAAGCTGGGATAGTCTAACCCATCCAAAATCTAATACTGAGCATAAAGCTAAGATAGTATAGAAAGATATACCTTTGCCGCTGGAGAAGTCTGTCGCTGCCAAGTCCCCAAATTGCCGTCGCATCGCAACCACGGCTTTAAAAATCCGTAATGTACTCGGATGAATAACATCAAACCCGAGCTCCGACACCTACCAGTTCAGTGTCAGATTTAAATTCCGAGAAATCCACGAATCGATGGTATCCCGCATCCTGGGCTTGATACCAAAAATACCAAAAATAAATTGGTACCAGATAAACACCGTAAATCCAAAGCACTCAAGGTATCCGACAACCTGAGCTCTGATACCAAAATAAATTGTCACGCCCCGAGACCCAGAGCCGCTGATCCAATATAAAATCGGACAGCACCTCCCCTGTCCGGCGGACAATTTACACATACACACAGATAATATAACATACAATATATATGCACAACCACGCAGTTTAAAGGGCCTCAGGCCTCAGATATATGCAAAACAACAGTTATATGATTATAACTATCGAAAAACCAAATCCGAACTCACCTGAGCTGCCAGGGGGCAGGAACAAAGCCAAAACCGAACGAAGTCCAACATAGGACTCAAAAGTACAATACCTTCAAACAGAACGTGCATACATGTTCAAAACATACAGCGGAAGCATAGGAATGCTACAGGGTCCATAACAAAACAAGGAAAACCAAAAAGGGCTCCTCGGGAGCTGGGGACTGGCGGCTCGGGATCTCCTCGCAGACATCAACCTGAAATAAATATATATGGCAACGGGGTGAGTCCATAGCTCAGCGGATACCCAATAGATATGCATAGAAGGTTATACCAACAATAAGAGTTCAGCTACTACAGTCTCACAACAACAGTGGGAAAAACTAGTACTGAACATACCAAGTAGATATACACCTGAATCCATCTAACCTGTATAGAGGGTAAGAAATACCAGAGGAAAACCAATAGACATATAAGCTCAGATAACAAGTCTCCAGAATATGCGATGTCAAACAAGTGCAGCAAATAAGTGCAGCAAACAATGCACGATGCAAAATATGCACATGGTGCAATGACATGTGTCACCCCTGACACCAGACAGATCAACGTACACCTGTCATAGGGACGTCTGAACGGGTAGGGCTATGACAACTGTACACCCTGCCATCACTGCTCCTGAGTGACCGGGTGGACAGGATGCTGGTGGAGACTCCGCTCCGACCCCAAGCAATGGGGGAGTCAAGCTCTCATCTCCTCGTGGCTCAGTACGAGAAGGGATCCCTGGCTGCTACCACGCCCGCGCTCACCCTCCAAATAGTGGCCGAACGGAGCAATACAGGGCAAATGCACACATCTACGGTATCCACTAACCCATGAGTGGCCGTGTGTGCCCGTCATGTACCGGAAGACGATTAGGCTCAACCACAAGGGAGTCGCTGATCGCCGGCATGCAATAGTGCAAGGATGGTGTATGATAGATACACATACCTCCCTCCCAAGTCCTCAGTATGCTAAGTCTCAGTCTGAAATCCTACCACAGGGAATACAGGTAACCTACAAGGTATACTGACCGGAAACTACAGATCCCTCAAGGTCAAAGGCAGGGGATACATCCCTATCTCTAAGCATACAAATAGATATTACAATATCTGAGACTGTATGGAACTAACAACAGAATAACTCAGGGATAAACCATAAGTATCCGGAACAGACATAATAATCAGGGATAAACAACAGTATCCAGAAACAGGCATGATAAACAGGGATAGCGTAAAATCTCAATGCTATCTATAACAGTCTATGCATAATCAAAATGACAATATCATAAAGATAGTCAATGGGTACCCGCCTCCAAGAGTGGAAATCCGTATCAGAAACAAAAAGAACCACCCGTCAAATCGTAATCCGATCAAGCTCCTGTATCAAGAATTTATTTAATTAGCTATTACAATAATAGTAACTAGCTAATTAATCCCTAATTCGTTTTAGGGTTAACCAAATCCATTTCTTCTGTTTAATTTCCTTTAATTAAATAGAAGATTCCTAATAGCCCCAAATTATCCCGATTAATTAAGATCTAGGTTAACTTCCTAGATTTACTCTCACAATTAACCTATTGCTCCCATTGAGCTAAATAACCATAATAATCTATCCAACAATAAGATAGCAAAACCTATTTAAAATTCACAGTGCAACCAATGAAACCATAACCTCCACGACATCTCCTTACCTGGCACCTGAGCAGCACTCCACAGCCAAAGCTCACAGTGAATAGGAGGAAAACTCCACCAAGCAGTGGAGCTCACTCGACAGCGAACACTACAATTCATACACAATCTTGATTCAATTAGATCATCCACCTCCTGATCCAGATCAATCAAAGGCCTTACCTCGATTCACAGCCTCCACAGCAACCAGAGTTGAGGAAGAACAGATCCCACGGCCACCGCAGCCAAATCCCAGATGGCAGTTTGCCACAGAATTCAAATCCCTCTATTGTGGTCGGAGATCGACAATAAAGGGTCGCAGCTCCTTCACGCTTGAAGGTGGAAGGAAGAGGGAACCGCAGTAGGGCTTGGCGTCGATCTAGGGCTCACAAGGGGCGCCGACGCTGCGGGACGGAAGAGGCGATGGAATGGAGATGAGTTGCGGCTAGGGCACAGCTCAAACGGAGAGATGGAAATCGGAGAATCCAACAGCAACTCCGGTTGCGATCGGGAGAGGGGAAAAAGAAAAGGAACGCCGGTGTGCGGCTGCGGCTGAGGCTAGGGCACGCGGGGAGGAGGGGCTGCGGGTGAGGGAGTCGGCTTTGATCGGCCGAATGAGCTAGGTCACGGATATAAGAGTGGCACTTTGCAATTTAGTCCAGCCACTTTCAGCCTATTCGCAAGAACACCCCTAGGCTTAAAGTTATATACGCTATAGCCCTTGTAACTATTTATTTTATTACATTTTAGTCCCAAATTTTATATCCAAGGACTCGGAACCCCGGAATCTATCTGGTAATTCTCCGAAAATTTCCGGAACCTAATCAAAAGTGTCGGATTTGCTAAAGCTCCCCACTGGACGTGTCTTAGAATTGGATAATTGTTATTTCGTTCCTTCGTTAATAAAGAACATTGTATCTATTTCATGTTTGAATGAAAAGGGTTATCATTTAACTTTTAGTAACAATTGTTGTTACATAACTTTAAATGACGTTCTTTATGGGAATGGAACTTTGTGCAATGGTATCTACACGTTAGATTTATCCAGTGACGTTTTCAATATCGAAGTTAGCAACAAACGTGCTCGAATAGATAATCGAATAGACTCCTACACTTGGCATTGCCGTCTTGGCCATGTTAGCAAGAAATGCATGACCGAATTGCACCGATGTGAAATTCTGGAATCATTTGAACCTGGTTCATTTGATACATGCGAATCCTGCTTAAAAGGCAAGATGACCAAATTACCCTTTTCCGGAAAGGGTAATCCAGTGGGAGAATTGCTTGGTCTAATACATACTGATGTATGTGGACCAATGTCAACTCTTGCACAAAGAGGCTACACAAAGAGGCTATAGCTACTTCATTACCTTTATCGATGATCACTCACGATTCGGGTATGTGTTCTTGATGAAACACAAATCTGAAGCTTTTGAGAAATTCAAAGAGTTTAGAAATGAAGTAGAGAAACAACTTGGCAAAAGTATTAAAATACTTCGATCCGATCGGGGTGGTGAATACTTGAGTCAAGAATTTCAAGATTATCTTAGGGACAATGGGATATTATCCCAATGGACTCCGCCGTATACACCACAGCATAATGGTGTATCTGAGAGGCACAACCGAACCTTGATGGACATGGTTAGGTCGATGATGAATCATACAACTCTTCCAAAATCCTTTTGGGGCTATGCACTTAAGACAGCTGTTTACTTGCTAAACAGAGTCCCGACCAAGGTAGTCTCTACTACTCCATATGAGATCTGGAATAGTAAGAAACCTCACTTAACTCACCTTAAGATATGGGGTTGTCCTGCTTATGTGAAGCGGGTTGTATCAGACAAATTGGATGCTAAGTCTGATAAATGTCTATTTATTGGATACCCTAAGGAAACAAAGGGTTACCAATTCTATCATCCCTTGGAACAAAAGGTGTTTGTTTCAAGGCATGCTGTATTTCTAGAAAAAGAGTTTCTTTTACAAGAAAACAGTGGGAGTAGCATTGAACTTGATGAAGTTCAAGAATCTCCAATAGACATTACAGAGACACCTAGTCTAGACCCACAACCAATACCTCATAATGATGAGCTATCAGTTGAACCTAAAACAACACCACCTCTTCGTAGGTCTGATAGGGCACGCAATATTCCAGAGAGATACGGATTTCTCGTAAGTGAATCGAACGACGTGTTACTCATAAGCGATAATGAACCTATCAGTTATGAAGATGTCCTGAAAAGTTCAGAAAGGGACAAATGGCTTGAAGCCATGAATTCAGAAATGGATTCCATGTATGAAAACCAAGTATGGGACTTGGTTAAACCACCTGAAGGGATTAAGCCCATAGGGTGCAAGTGGGTTTTCAAGAAGAAAACCGACATGGACGGTAATGTAGTTACCTTTAAAGCTAGATTAGTGGCAAAAGGATATCGTCAAAAACAAGGGATTGATTATGACGAAACCTATTCGCCAGTAGCTATGCTTAAATCCATTCGGATGCTCCTAGCCATAGCAGCTCATTATGATTATGAGATATGACAAATGGATGTGAAAACAGCTTTCCTTAACGGAAACCTGCTTGAGGATGTATACATGATACAACTGAAGGTTTCACATCGGTTGATAAAACCAAAGTGTGCAAGCTTCGATGATCCATATATGGATTGAAGCAAGCATCTAGGAGCTGGAACATCCGTTTTGATGAGACAATCAAAGAGTTTGATTTCTCACAATATCCTGACGAACCTTGTGTGTTACAAGAAGGTTAGTGGGAGTGCAGTCGTATTCCTAGTATTATATGTCGATGACATATTACTTATAGGAAACGATATATCAGTTTTACAGACAGTTAAAATTTGGTTGTCCAAAACTTTCTCCATGAAAGACCTGGGAGAAGCAACTTATATCCTTGGGATTAGAATCTATAGAGATAGATCAAAACGGTTGCTTGGTCTTTCGCAGTCTACATATATAGACCGAGTGCTAAAAAGGTTTAGCATGTCGGAATCCAAGAAAGGTTACCTTCCCATCAGGCATGGGATCAATCTTTCAAGTCTATGTGTCGCGCACAGAAGACGAGAGGATTTGCATGAATAAGATTCCCTATGCATCCGCGATAGGATCTATCATGTATGCTATGTTTATGTTACTAGACCCGATGTATCGTATGCTTTGAGCGTCACAAGCAGATACCAGTCGGATCCAGGAATGATCATTGGGCGGCTGTCAAGACAATCCTTAAGTACTTAAGAAGAACTAAGGATGTGTTCCTAATATATGGAGAAGGAGATATGGTAATACGTGGGTATATGGGATGCCAGTTTCCAGACAGATAAGGATGACTCCAAATCGCAGTCTGGATACGTATTTACTTTGAATGGAG
>JAGFNQ010003826.1:101270-133439 GCA_024364735.1 Boesenbergia rotunda | reverse complement strand
AGTACATTGAATTTCAAGTTCTTGCTTATGGAGATTATAGAGTATTTGAGTTTTGGATAGTTTTACATGCTCAATTGCTTAGAGTAAAGATTCCATGTCATTTCATTTAGCTTATATATTCTTATGTTTGCATTGGATAAGTAGAAATGTGAGTAGTTGAGAATATTGATACTTTGTTGGAGAAATAGATGTTTGTGCCAAGATAGTACTAGTTCCTCTTTAAATCAAGTTTTTATTGCTTAATTATGTTTAGAAAAGTTGCATTCATATTCCATAATGCTTTAGCAATGTTATAGAATCTTGCATGATGAGTTTAAATGGTTAGAAGCAAAGTTTGGTACAAACTCTAGACTAAAGTTTTTGATAGTTCTTCATAACTTGCTAAATCTTGTAAAAGTCCTAATTTTAAGTTTATGGATTCATTTTGATTGGCTAAACTGTTTAGAAAATTGGTATAGAGTATAGAAATGGTGTCATAGTTTGATATGGCTCGAAACTGAATGAATGGTGGGATTGAGAAGCAAATGCCGAAACCTGTAATTCTGATTACAGGCGTATCAGTCGACTGCTACGTCACCAGTCGACTGGTACGGGCAGTTTGAGTTGTGTGAGGCTTGTTTCAATAAGTATCAATTACGAGTTTTTGAGAAAGAAAGTGTGACATGGTATCATGCATGACTACATAAGTTAGAATATCATCCTTAGATGAATTTAAAAGAAAAAAAAAAGATTTCCGCATTTCTATTAGTCGTGCATTAGAGTCGAGATGTAGACAAAAGTAACGATCCGTCTAAGGCAGGAGAAGGCGGGTCGCTACAAGCATAAACACTTAAAATATGAATATGTGTGTCGTTATTAAGGACATATGGCATGAGTAAGTACTTAAAGCACCTAACATTCGCATAATCTTTTAAACATAGTCATGTGCATAAACATTAGACATAGCATATGCAATCTCATTAAACATAAACATGTGCATAAACATTAAACATAGCATATGCAATATCATTAAATATAAACATATATATAAACGTTAAACATAGCATATGCAATATCATTAAACATAAACATGTGCATAAACATTAAGGATGCTCTTTAAAAAGTATATATAATATAATACTTGAACATTAACATATCATCATCATTGGGATCCCTGGCTTGTACCCATTCATTATTTGCGTGCATCCCTTCGTAGAGTGCGAGGTAGCTAATCCCGACCTACTAGTGTACTAGGCAACCTCTAGCCTAGGGACAGCTACGGTAGTCCAGAACCAGGGTCTTACTTAGGAGCCCATCCCTTGGACCTTTTTCAAGATCCGATACAACCCAATACATAAAGTAAAATAGCATACATGATTCCTTTTCTTTCCATAGCAATTGCTCTTTAGCATAGCGTTCATCATTTATTTTCTTTTCTTTTCTTAGCAATTGCTATTTAGATATTCTTTTATTCATAATGTCATACATGTCATGGGCATACATTCAAAGCATAAATATTATCATAACTTTCAAACATGAATATGGCATGGAGAAACATAATTTCATGGTAAGAAAATTCATAACATGCAAACTTATCATTCATGATTCATAAAATACAAAATGTTCAATTTAAAACTAAGGATAATACACCTAGGGAACTTGTTCCATTTTTTTTTTCATCTATCATGGCATAATGAAACATGGATACCTTTAATTTCACCATAATTCAACATATACTCTACTGGTCAAAATATTTAGATAGGGTTATCATGGCATAAAAACACAACACAACATCGCACAACTCATACAACATGCATACATTGAATATCCTATTACAAAGAGACATCATCAAGTGAGGTAATGACCTTAACCCCTATCATGGCATAATGAAACATGGATACCTTTAATTCAACCCTAATTCAACATATATTCTACTGGTCAAAACATCTAGATAGGGTTATCTTGGTTTAAAAACACAACACAACATCACACAACTCATACAACATGCATACATTGAATATCCTATTACAAAGAGACATCATCAAGTGAGGTAGTGACCTTAACCCCTATCATGGCATAATGAAACATGGATACCTTTAATTCCACCATAATTCAACATATACTCTACTGGTCAAAACATGTAGATAGGGTTATTATGGCATAAAAATACAATACAACATCACACAACTCATACAACATGCATACATTGAATATCCTATTACAAAGAGACATCATCAAGTGAGGTAGTGACCTTAACCCATCCTAAAATCCAATTTAAGGTACTGATCAGAAACTTCTAAGGTTCATATCAACATGAAAATGACAAAAACAAGAGCAATTGATTAATACAACATGTATATAATACATATTCTAACACTAGGAAGCATTAGCAAGCGACATGGCATCTTTAACTTATTTTTTTAGCCCTTATTTAGGGTATGGCCGAACATGATCAGAGAAGAAAACATGGCATAAATATATATAAAACACTCAACAAAACATTAACAAGGAATTAAAACCATTAGCTAGTCAAAAAGAACCCGAACATCTTCTTATGGCCAAAAGGTCTATGGCTTCATGGGAGCCTTGGCCGAAACTTTTAATGGTCTTTTGCTCCATCTTTTTTTACCATCATAACTCATAACTTAACATCAAGAAAACATTGGAGTCATTAGATAGCATCAAACACAAACCTAGGCCCTAAACCCGTGCTTGGCCGAAATTTGCTCATAGGGAAAAACTTCACGATTTTAGCAACACATCGCAAGAACATACAAGAACATGAACAAAAACATATATAAGCTATTATGTTGCAGGTGAGGGGAGTCTTACCCTTGTGCTAAAGATTCCCAAACAATGTATATCACCTAGAAGGAGAAAGAAAAAACTTCTTGCTCCTTGGCTCTTCCTTTGCTTCTCAAGCACAATGTTAAATACCGAATTTTATGGGGTTGAAAAAGTGAATTTCGAAGATTAGGGGCCTCTTTGCAATTTTCCAAATCTGTTGGGCTTATTTGTAAAATGCCAAAACCCTTAAAAATCCCTAAAACTTCCACCCAAATCAGTTCCCTCTCCTCTCCTTCGCGCGTTCCTTTTTTCCCGTAACCGCTGTGAGAGCGATTTCTTCTCTGTCCGACGCCGACGCCGACGTCGACGCCGCAGCCCTATCCGACGCCACTTGCCAACCTTCCCTCCTCCTTCTTCTTCTCCGGCGCGCACGAGCAGAGTGCCGCCGCCCTCGCGTGGAACCTTAGTCGATGCTGCCAAATCCTCTCCGGCCACGAGCAAAGGCGCCACTACCACCCTATCTCTGTTCCTCGCCGTCCTTGATTTCTTGCGCCGGCCACCAACTCAGGTAATGGATGCGCTTGACTGTTCTCTCTTCTTGATTCCCTGTCAGACGGACTTCACAGTATGTAAGGTTTGGTTAAGGATTCGTATAGGTTTATCTGTTAATGATCTGATCTTGTAGTGCCGTGAGGTTGGTTGATGTTCTATTATTGTAAGGTTTCTGTTGCTTTGGTTTTGGGCACCAAGAACAGTTAGGTGTTTGCTAATTTGGTTTTTCTTTCATTTTGATTGGGTTGATGGTATCTGTATTTATGATTTAATTGGTGATGGATCTAATTTGTTGTTCTTGAAATCAGAAGAGTTGCTTCTAGGTTGGGGTTTCTGCCGTGAATTCCATGTTCTGGATTTGAGTTATGGTGTTGTGGAATTAAGTGGTTATCTTGAATGAGTTTGGACTTTGGCCATGAGCCCCATTAGTTGGGGTTAGCGAGATTATGTTTGGGGTTGCATCTTGTGGTTGTGGGCTTCTTGTGCCATTTTGGGTTTAAGTTTTACTTGAGAGGGTCTCTTGGTTTGGGCTTAGGTCAAACCTAAGTGGAACCTAACTTTAATAAATAGGAGTAATATTTTATTAATCTTTTAATTTAGATTAATTAAATGATTATGACAATTAAGCTTAACCTCAATACGGTTAAGAGACTTGTTTAGTTAATTATTACTATTTTAAATAACTAAACATCGTATCCTTTGATACAGGACCTTTAGTTGGACTTGTTCAGTTGATCGTGGGAGGTTCTGTTCGTATACGTTCTACAATTATAAGGCGGGTATTTCTCCTTTGTACTCGAGTAGTTTTCTTTACCTTAAAAGCATAGCTACATTATGTCTGATAGGTTACTTGACCTTGTTCTTTGTCGATATTTAAAACATCGTCGTTGAGACTTATTCTTTGTTGATCTTCGAGTGTTCCCAAATTCGTATCTGTACAGTCCTCTATTGGTTTTCCATTCTGTAAAGTGTCGCTTGTATGCGTGCACTTAGAAGTCCATTAAACACAGATAGGTTTATTTGGCATTAGAAATACCCTACCTAGTAGTGTAGGTGCATAATCGTTGGTTTGCGATTTCTGGATGGTTGTATTGATGCATCGTATACTTGTTGGATTTTGTTGCATCGTTGTTTCTCCGGTAGTTCGTGCATCGTATAGCATGCACCATACTTGTACGTTGCATACTAACGACTGTTGGGCTTACATTTGGTTAAGCCGTCGTTAGTCATATTGTTGCTCGATTCACTCAACCACTTGTTGTCGTGGTAGTTATTAGAGTGCGAGCACCTGTCCTGTTATGCCAAACAGTGACACCCTCACCGTTATTTTTAAAGGGATGAGCTGTTGGTGGCTCACCCTCACCGTTGTTTTTTTTCGAGGGATATTATAGCTGTATAGCTCCCCCAATGTATCGGGGTTTGGAGTGTAGACTCCCCAGCATCCTGTCCACTCAACCACGCCTTATGTGGTATTTGTTGTTTGGAGTGCGTACAGTTGTCACAGCCCTACCCACTCGGTCACACAGATGGGATGTGTTGACGGCTTGACTGGCGTCAGGGGTGACACATGTCATTGCATCATGTGCATACGTATTTCGTTTATGCATTTTCTTGTGATTGTTGCATTTATATGAGCTATGGTTGTTGCACTTGATTGACATGCATGTATTTCTTGGTTATATTGTTATATTCTGTTTTATATCAGTTGTTATTCGGTTTTATATCTTGTTATTTTTATATATGTTATGCATGTTTAGGAAATCTTATATTCCTTATGGACTATACCCTGTTGGTTCTATACTTATTTTACCTTTTGCTATGTCATGCTTATTGTCTACTCATATACCCGCAGAGTCCACCCGGACTCACCACCCCCGCTTTCCCTTTTTGTTTCAGATAGCAGGTAATTACGTTTCTTGGAGCCAGGAGATGATCCAGTCGCCAGTCCCCAGAGTTTAGTTGCGTTTCCATATTTGGTATAGTTGTTTTGTTTTCAGTACTTGGTAAAGTCGCCTCGTATTTGTTATCATTTTGTTTGTCGTTATCAGAGACGTTTGAGTTCTCTTTGGATTTAATTTCTTTTATGTTTAAGGCGGCTGAGCCACTCGTTATCTTTTGGTTGATATAAAACTGTGTGGTTATGTTTACTTCTATATATGTGATGCTAGCCGCATGTGGCTAAGCTTTTATGGTGAGATATATGTATTATTGTTCCATATTGTCCGCCGTACAGGGGAGATGTTGCTTGATTTTCGAGGAAGTATGTGCCTCTAAGGGCATGACACACAAAGCCTTCACTAGATCTTCTTGGAGAGAATTTTTTTTTTTGATGGAGAGAGAGCCTTGGTTTCGGCAATGAGAAGGATGAGAAAATGCCTTGTGGCATTTTTCCCTCATCTTCTTATAGTAAATGAAAAGGTATGTCTCTTCACCTTCCATGGTGACCCCTTTACCTTCCATGGTGACTCTTCATCCTCCATGGTGACTTTTCATCTCCCTTACAACTATCTACAATTCCCTCTATCCTCCTAATAGCACTCCCTTGCTAGGTGAATTGGTTACATATGCATTCTTAAGGCTTACAACATCTCTAAGGTCCAAGGTTAGATCCTTGGCACCTACCTCATTTCATTTTTTTTTTATTCTTTTGCAAGCCCATCTAAGTAAGGCCCATTACATGATGAGTTATTTCTTTTATCCTCATGGGGCCCAAAAGGATAACTAACGAAGTGCTATTTAAGACCTATTAGGAAATTTCCACCATTTAGAGCCCATATAAGGCCCATTAACACTTACTCTAAAATTCCCATAACTCTAACTATCATTCATGAATCATACTCAATATGGCTATTATTCATGCAATTATACTCAATATTAGGGAAAATATTGAAGGAAATTTTAGTAGGGTGTTACCATCCTCCATACCTTCTGGGAAGTTCGTCCTCGAACTTAAAATAGCTCCGGAAACTTTTGTTTCATATCGTCCTCACGTTCCCAGGTAGCTTCTTCCACTAATGTCACAGATCATTTCTTTGTTGTCATTATTGATGCTCTATTCTCAGCAACACTTACTTCTCCAGCCATAAAATATTTATCCAATTACTCCCTCAGTTATCTTCTAATCTTAGTCATTTTTCTACTCATTACTTTATCATCTTTTATCTCTTCTCTCTTTTTTTTCCCCACTTTCTCGAAATCTCTATCCACACATATCTTATACTTTATGTTAGACTTGGTTTACGAAATCAAGTCTAACTAACATTGATCAATTATATTATATACATCCCATTAAATGAACTAATCATTTGTCAAGTCAGTTAACACATAGCACAACTTTATTTAATAGGCGTAATAAGTTCGTACAACAAATAGTAGAATTTAATGAACCAGATAGGTTGACATCATTCCCATAATAAAAAATATTATGGCAGTGGCTATCACTCTCTCGTTCATCTCTAATCGGTCAGTCTCGGGATCTTCTACAGATTCTATCGGATCTTCCTCTAATATTTCAGGATCTTCCTCTATCATTACAATATCAGGATCTTCCTCAACTATTTCAGGATTTTGCTCAGGCATTTCCAGACCTTCCTCAAACATTTACGGATCTTCATCGAACATTTCGGGATCTTCCTCGAACATTTCAGGATCTTCCTCGATCATTACAATATCAGGATCTTCCTCATCTATTTCAGGATTTTCCTCAGGCATTTTCAGACCTTCCTCAAACATTTCTGGATCTTCCTTGAACATTTCGGGATCTTCCTCGAACATTTCAGGATCTTCCTCGATCATTACAATATCAGGATCTTCCTCATCTATTTAAGGATTTTCCTCATGCATTTCAAGATCTTCCTCAAACATTTCCGAATCTTCCTCGAACATTTCGGGATCTTCCTCCTCAGAATCTTCTAGATCCTCTAGGAACTCATGGCGAAGTAGCTACTTACATAACTCAGCATATGAGATACGACATTCATGATGCCCCCATATCTGATGCACAACTTCTCTCGCACGCTTTGGCAATGAACAAATCAATGCTCCAATTCTATAGTCATCCAAGATTGAGAACTCTTCCTGCTCGAGTTTCCAAAATAGTCGATCCAATTTTCCTATATTGCCTTGGATTCCAAGAATCGGACTATAGTCAACTTCTTCTATCTGCTCTATTATTTCACGACATCGCTCATAGCAACGAATCGTGGTGCACATCTCATGCGACATCTAGAATTGAAAAACGACATAGTCAGTACAAAACTGACAAAAACCAGTAACAAAGGTAGTTTTCTTTTTTTTCCAATTCACAAATATATGCACAGAAAGAAGCACCCAAAAACAATAAGTTCCCTTTACTTTAGTAGTTACAATTACTTATGCTACTGGTCTGATCGATTTGTATGTCTTATTGTGGTTGCTTCACTTAAGCCTATTTAAGTTAGGGTTCAACATAGTGGTCAAATCAGTTAGTTTAGTTCGGATTATTTGATCAAACTGGTTTGGTTAAACCAACTAATGGTTTGAACCTAAACCGTTTGGACTAACCTAATCTCATTATACTAAACATGAGTCTAATTTAAATTAATTGAACCAAACCTAAATTAACTACCAGTTACAGCTTCTGATTGAGACTCTTCTACTTTTCATTACTTTTTTATTTCTACATCTACTTCAACTTCTCTCTATCTAAAAGCCTTAATCCTACATCACTGGAGCTCTTAAAAATCTCTGCTATGTTCAAAATTATCTACTAGATTTATCTTACAAGTTCTCACAAACTTTATCTATCATTCTCTGACTCCATCTTCTTAATTCTACTATTCACTTCCCATACATTCCCATGCTTTAAATTACTCTACATATATCTCAAAACTTCTCATCTATCTTCAATCCACACTTTGCCTTCTTTTAACAACTACTTACACACTATTTAATCTCATTACTCTATAACCTATACTTCTCATACTTCCTGATATAACTAGACGGATATTAATACTACTATTTTCACTCGCGTGATGTTGCACTATCTACATAAGTCTTTGTCTTCATTTCTAATATTTTAATGTTTCAGGTCACTGAGATTGTTTTACAAAGACTCGTTAAATAAATTCTCATTTGTATCTAAGTACTTTTTAGAACATTATGCTAAGCTTGCTTATTAAATTTTGCTATTACACTTACTCTACTGCTTTTGTGTTATCATAAAAATACTACTCACTTCTATTAATTTATTATCTAATAATATAATGGACATCATATCTACATACTCTACTTTGTCTTCTCACATCTATTTCCATTTCTAAAATTGCTTATCTTCACTAAAATCTATTATTACTCTTTTATCTTTTTCATAAGCTTTCTCTCATTTATGTTTTTAATTATACTAGTTTATTTCTTGCATTCTTACACTTATTTTCTTCTCTCCATTAAGCACTAGAACTTCTTTTTATTATGTACTGCATAATCTCTTTCTTATGTCTTTTGTCTTGCTATTTCTTAGACATTTTATTCCTACCCACATATCAAACTCTAAAGTATTCAATATCATAAAGTAAGGTAAGGTATGGTACTACCCTAAGTTTCCATTCCCAGGTAAAAACATGATTCCATAATTTCGTATTTGTATACTTAGTCATAAACATTTCTTATCGTTCTAGAACCATAGAGGGTATCACATCTACTTGTATGGTTAGTCTAGAAACTTTCCTATCATAAGTAAACATAAAGCAAACATACTTAAATTATGTAAGGTAAGATCTTACTTGGAAGCGGCAGGATGCAGGCTTGATGTGTGTGTAGTGAGATGGCAAATTTGGCTCTGATACCAAACTTTAATGCCCGCCCCTTACGTGAGCGACGAGTTACTTTTTTTTTCTTTCGTACATTATTACATATGAAGCGTAAATATAACAGCGGAAATAATACTAAATCATGAACATATGCAATTGGATAAATTTCTTTCTAACTAAACTACTTTAAGCATGTGAATTATAGCATAGCATATTTAACAAGAGAGTATATAGTTCTACATTAAGCATGTATATCATAAAGAACTTCAACCCCAACAAGTAGTAGGCGTAAACATAAGAACTAACACATGCAGTTTATAAGTAGCAACATTAAGTCCATAAGTAAGAGTAAAGACTGTTGGTGCAAGTTGCATCAATGATGTTCCTCTTGAAGTATTTTAATGTTTGACAATATACTTAAGTCAGTGATACACTAAATAGACAAAGGGGAGTAATAGAGAAGTAACCTTAGCTGAAGAAAAGTCCTAGTTGATCTAGGCATCGAAACCCTAAGTCCCAGCGAAGGGCTGCTGGGCACCTAGCAAAGGGTTGCTAGGTATCGAAACCTCAAGACCTAGCGAAGGGCTGCTAGGCACCTAGCGAAGGGTTGCTAGGTATCGTAACCTTAAGACCTAGCGAAGGGCTGCTAGGCACCTAGCGAAGGGCTACTAGGTATCGTAACCCTAAGACCTAGCGAAGGGCTGCTAGGCACCTAGTGAAGGACTACTAAGCATAGAAGACCTAGCGAAGGGCTGCTAGGCACCTAGCGAAGGATTGCTAGGCACCAGGCGAAGGACCGCTTGGTAACAAAGACCTAGCGAAGGGCTGCTAGGCACCTGGCGAAGGACTGCTAGGAAATGAAGACTTGGTCCGAGGGACTAAGCAACTTAGCTGAGCGATGACTAAGGACAGGAGTAGAGACGGGTCGGGGTTCGGGCGTCTCGAGATCTGGAGTAATCGGAGGCTAAGCAAAAGTCCATCCGAAGGACTGGGTGGCAACCGTCTCCTGAAAGGAGTAGGTGAAGGGCGAGTTCTCGGGGATAGGAACTCGTGCCGGTTCGACCTAGGGTTTCGTGCAAATTCGAAGTCCGAACCAAGTCCTTAAGACCACTACTATATGTATCTATGTTTCGTGGTTGTATATCTTGCAGGTACCAAGCTTGGAAAATAGAGAAGCTTGCTGGAAGCCCTAACCAGGGCGCCCCCAGCAGTGGGGGCGCCCCCATGCACCAGGGCGCCCCCAGTGCTGGGGGCGCCCCCAGGTAGTACTAAAAGGCTGCTTCGTTGTTTCGAAGCCAGAAGCAAAGGATAAGCGCTCCAGAGGGCGCCCGGGATGTCCGGGGCGCCCTGGTCAACGATCTTATCGCCAGCGACGAGGTAGGCGCAAGGATAAGAGTTGACCGAGTCTTCCGGGGCGCCCCCAGCGTCCGGGGCGCCCCCAGGAGGCCTTTATAAGGGGCCTCGACCCCTCAGCTTCAAATACAACATTCCAGAGTGATTCTGATCATTCCGACCGACGACAACACGCTAGAAACGAGGCTCTACGACCGGGAGGCTCCAGGAGGAGGTGCGCGGCACTTCGGAGGTCCAGATCGGCCGAGCTTCATACTTTTTATCGTTGGTTTGCGTTTTAATTACTGTACTTTAACTTTCAATATTTTTGATTGTAATATTGCACTGTAAGTCGGGTTTCTCCGCCTCCGGAAAGTCCGGAAAGGAGACCAATAGTGGACGGGCATTCCCGTGCATAGGCCTTGGATGTACTAACCCTGGGGGGTCGGGAACCAAGTAAAATCCGCGTGTCATTCTGTTGTGCATTTATTTTCTATTCTTATTTTCCGCTGCGCTAACACTCTAAGTCTAGAACGAAAGTTACGAAGATTTCCGCGAAGTTTTCACGGTTGATATTCACCCCCCCCCTCTATCGACGGCACCGGTCCAACAATTGGTATCAGAGCGAGCCGCTCTTCACCGGACTAACCGCCGACGGAGCAACGACGCCAGGAGTTGAGGGGGAGCTCAGGGGTGAATCAGGTATTTTTAATTTTAAAATGTCCATTTTCAAATTCCATATTATCTGTTTCACGTGCAGGGAGAGAGGGCACTATAAAAATCAGTGCCCTACTCGTAAAAATCGTTCGTCACTGGCAGCAAAGGAGGTACCAGCGCCAGGAAACCGGAGGGATAAAAGTCACGTACAGTGTTTCAAATGCGAGAAGTACGGACACTACAAAAGCAAGTGTCCGGCGAAAGTACGTAAGATTTACGTTCCAAAAGTTTTACAATTTCCTGCACTGTCCTTAGATAATTCAGTCAATTTTTCTGTTAAATTAAATTTACTGCATAGTAGATTAAATATTTTGCATGAAAAATTAGAAAATACGGATATGATTAAAATATCCAAAATTAACTATTTAATTATTGATACCAATTCAATAATTGCTAAGATTAATTCTGATATTAAATCTAAAATAAATTCTGATAATTCTACAGATAATGATACAATTAATTCTGGATCTAAATCTGAAACTAAATCCGAATTCAAATTCGAAAATCCTAAGGATAAATCCAAATTCGAATTTGAAAATCCTAAGGATAAAGTTGAATTCAAAAATCTTAAGGATAATTCTAAGTCAGAAAATCCTTCAGATAATTACAAATTCAAATTCGAAAATCCATTGTATAATTCTAAATTCGAATTTGAGAATTCTAAATTTAATCCAGAATTTAATTCAGAAAATCTTAAAGATAATTCAGAAATTAATTCTAAAAATTATAAGGATAATTCTAAAGATAATTATAAGGATAACTCTGAAGATGATATCTCATTAGATAATAATTTAATTATCCCCTTAGATAATCCTGAAACCTTAATTAGTGGCCCAATTTACTCCACCTGTAAGGATATTGAAAAATCAAATCTTAAAGAGGATATGGAACTATCTAAGATAAAGGCCATAATCAATAAAAATTACAAAAATTCAAATAAATCAAAATTATTAGAAAAACTTGAAAAGAAAGATAAAAATGAAGAAGAAATTTTTGAAATAATGAAAATGATGAATTTAAACCCACAATTATTAATTAATCATAATAATCTTTAAAAAAAATTAAACCTTAATTAATTACAAATTAATTCAAATTAAATCCTAATTAAATCTTAAATTAAACCTTAATTAATTTCGAATTAATTCAAATTAAATCCTAATTAAATCTTAAATTAAACCTTAATTATCTTCGAATTAATTCAAATTAAATCCTAATTAAATCTGAAATTAAACCTTAATTAATTTCGAATTAATTCAAAATAAATCTTAATTAAATTAAATTAAATTAACTCTTAATTAATTTCAAAATAAATCTTAATTAAATTAAATTAAATTAACTCTTAATTAATTTCAAATTAAATCTTAATTAAATTAAATTAAATTAACTCTTAATTTATTTCAAATTAATCTTAATTAAATTAAATTAACTCTTAATTAATTTCAAATTAAATCTTAATTAAATTCAAATTAAATCTTAATTAAATTCAAATTAAATCTTAATTAAATTCAAATTAAATCTTAATTAAATCTTAATTAAATTCAAATTAAATCATAATTCAAATTCAATTTAATTAAACAATAATAATATAATTCGAATTAATTGATTCAAATAATTTAATTAAATTAAATTCGAATTAATTCAAATAATTCAATTAAATTCAATTAAATTCGAATTAATTCAAATAATTCAATTAAATTCAATTAAATTCAAATAATTCAATTAAATTCAATTAATTCAATTAAATTTGAATTAATTCAAATAATTCAATTAAATTCGAATTAATTCAAATAATTCAATTAAATTCAATTAAATTCGAATTAATTCAAATAATTCAATTAAATTCAAAGTAAAATTAAGTTGAATTCAAATTAAAACTTCAATTAAATTAACTTCAATATTAATCCTAATCAAGTAATTTCTAATTAATTAATTCGTAATTAACCTGAATCCAACTAAAATCTTAAATAACTTAAACTCAAACTAAAGTAAAATTTTACCCAAAGTGTAACAATTAAAATTAATAACATTAAATATGTCAAAGTGGGTTGACATATTCGCGGGTTCACTCGACATGTATCAAATCGGGAATTTGATACATTTTAGAAACTTAAATAAAATTATTTGACTTGTTTGACTCATGCATAACTGCCATGACATGCATTTGCTATTCTTTTAAAATATATGACATGTCATGCATATTTAAATTTTATGCATATATTAGAACGGCTATAGGAAAAGAATAATTGAAACTTGATCAACCTAGTATTGGGTGGCGGTGAGATGATAGTACGTTAGGGAAGCCAATTCTAATAAGATCAAGTTCACTTGGTCTCTTTAGACTGGTGAAACTAGCCGAAGCTACCGATCTAAAACTCAAACTAGTTAGACCAGAAAATGACCTAATTTAATTTAAAAATGAAATTTCATTAAAAGGCTTTGTTAAGGAAAGGGTGCATGATCCCATAAGGCTACGGCCAAAGAAGGCCTAGTGCCTCGCCAAGACCTGGAAGCCAATTTCTGAAATTCAAATTCAAATTATCTTTTGTCAACTTCGAATCTAACACAAATTTCAATTAAATCTTAGATTTAATAATGGAAAATGATTCAAGCATCTCACAATACACCTATAAGGCAATCATGCTTGTTGTATTGATACATCTAAAATGAGTGAGATGTTAAGGACTAATGAATTGGAAAATATTTTTCAAAATTGTTTTTCAAAATTGTTAGAATATTTTCCTAAAAATATATTTTTCAAAATAGAGCTTTAACATAATAATGTTTTTATGGAATTCATACTTGTCTGATTGATTATATATATTACACATTTTTCAAAAAGGTATATTGTTTTCAAAAATTGATTGACTCACGCAATTAGACACAAGCCTCTTAGGACAGCACTAAAGTTCCTTAGGGCACTTAGATAGAGTCAAACGGCATTGATGCAGGGGGAGTACTTTTCATTCAAAAATTTGCACCTTAAAAAATTACTATTATTTGAAAATACTTTTCGAAAATTAAGCTTTAAATCGTTATCACATGTGTTTTTTGAAAAAAAAGAGAGATTTATGTTGTAAAATTACCTGTCTTGTTTGATTTTGATAAACCCTAAAGACACAGAGGAAAGTCCACTTCATAATCTACATGGACTCCTAGAACGTGTCAGATTTAGGGGGAGTCTAAATCAAACTTCTGAAACAATTTTGTTAAATTAATTATTTTGAAATTATTAAATAACTTCCTTAATTTGAATCAACCCTTAAGACTTAGAGGAAGAGTACTTGTGATCAACAAGCTTCCCAGGACTAGGTCAAGTTTAGGGGGAGATCAAATTAAAAGAATTATTAAATATATCAAATGTTTTCATGCGTAGTATTTTCAAATCTTGTTGAAAACATAAGTATTCTTTCAAAATAGTATCAATTTTCAAAAAAAAATACTATTATTTTCAAAAATTCATCTCTTCTTTAAGTAATATCTTGAGTTTGGAAAATCTTCCAGGACACTTAGGAAAATGTCCTTGTAGTCAACAAGGTTTCCTATGATTGTGTCAGACTGGAAGATAAACCAAATCAAGTAATATCACTTTAGAATCTTTATATTTTTCAAAATTAACTTACATCCTATTATTCTGTGACTTATGAAATTTTTTATATAATATTTACTTGGGTTGGAAAACTTCCAGGATACTTAGGAAAATGTCCTTGTAGTCAACAAGGGTTCCCAGGATAGTGTCAGACTGGAAAATTAACAAAAATAAAGTCAAATATTATGTTTTCAAAAGTACTTATGTCTTTCAAAGCCAAATATTATTTCAAAAGTACTATCATTGTTTTTCAAAATTCTACTAATATTTACTTGACCTTGAAAAATATTGTGTTTCATAAAACACTTATTTTCGAAACACAGTCAGTACTTGCAAAATAGGCATAACATTTATATTTTTCAAAATAACATTCTTTCAAAAGTTATGCATTTTCCAAAAGTACTTAATTATTCAAAAAATTCAATATATTTTCAAAGGTACTTATATTTTTTCAAAAATTACATAATTTTTGCAATATATTATTCAAAATACAATGCTGTCAAAAATTTTTTGCACTAAGTATTTTCAAAAAGAACCAAAGGTTTTTAATGTTGGTGCAAGTATTTTATTTTTTGATGTATGACAAAGGAGGAGAGATGTGTGCTTAAGTTAGAAATATTTTCCCCAAAGATCAAAAATGTAGTTTCAAAACTTATATCATTTTTTTTCATTTTTACCCCAAGGACAGTAAGTTAGCCCCTTTAAACCAATCTAACTTAAGTTATTGTCAAACATCAAAAAGGGGGAGATTGTTGGTGCAAGTTGCATCAATGATGTTCCTCTTGAAGTATTTTAATGTTTGACAATATACTTAAGTCAGTGATACACTAAATAGACAAAGGGGAGTAATAGAGAAGTAACCTTAGCTGAAGAAAAGTCCTAGTTGATCTAGGCATCGAAACCCTAAGTCCCAGCGAAGGGCTGCTGGGCACCTAGCAAAGGGTTGCTAGGTATCGAAACCTCAAGACCTAGCGAAGGGCTGCTAGGCACCTAGCGAAGGGTTGCTAGGTATCGTAACCTTAAGACCTAGCGAAGGGCTGCTAGGCACCTAGCGAAGGGCTGCTAGGTATCGTAACCCTAAGACCTAGCGAAGGGCTGCTAGGCACCTAGTGAAGGACTACTAGGCATAGAAGACCTAGCGAAGGGCTGCTAGGCACCTAGCGAAGGATTGCTAGGCACCAAGCGAAGGACCGCTTGGTAACAAAGACCTAGCGAAGGGCTGCTAGGCACCTGGCGAAGGACTGCTAGGAAATGAAGACTTGGTCCGAGGGACTAAGCAACTTAGCTGAGCGATGACTAAGGACAGGAGTAGAGACGGGTCGGGGTTCGGGCGTCTCGAGATCCGGAGTAATCGGAGGCTAAGCAAAAGTCCATCCGAAGGACTGGGTGATAACCGTCTCCTGAAAGGAGTAGGTGAAGGGCGAGTTCTCGGGGATAGGAACTCGTGCCGGTTCGACCTAGGGTTTCGTGCAAATCCGAAGTCCGAACCAAGTCCTTAAGACCACTACTATATGTATCTATGTTTCGTGGTTGTATATCTTGCAGGTACCAAGCTTGGAAAATAGAGAAGCTTGCTGGAAGCCCTAACCAGGGCGCCCCCAGCAGTGGGGGCGCCCCCATGCACCAGGGCGCCCCCAGTGCTGGGGGCGCCCCCAGGTAGTACTAAAAGGCTGCTTCGCTGTTTCGAAGCCAGAAGCAAAGGATAAGCGCTCCAGAGGGCGCCCGGGATGTCCGGGGTGCCCTGGTCAACGATCTTATCGCCAGCGACGAGGTAGGCGCAAGGATAAGAGTTGACCGAGTCTTCCGGGGTGCCCCCAGCGTCCGGGGCGCCCCCAGGAGGCCTTTATAAGGGGCCTCGACCCCTCAGCTTCAAATACAACATTCCAGAGTGATTCTGATCATTCCGACCGACGACAACACGCTAGAAACGAGGCTCTACGACCGGGAGGCTCCAGGAGGAGGTGCGCGACACTTCGGAGGTCCAGATCGGCCGAGCTTCATACTTTTTATCGTTGGTTTGCGTTTTAATTACTGTACTTTAACTTTCAATATTTTTGATTGTAATATTGCACTGTAAGTCGGGTTTCTCCGCCTCCGGAAAGTCCGGAAAGGAGACCAATAGTGGACGGGCGTTCCCGTGCATAGGCCTTGGATGTACTGACCCTGGGGGGTCGAGAACCAAGTAAAATCCGCGTGTCATTCTGTTGTGCATTTATTTTCTGTTCTTATTTTCCGCTGCGCTAACACTCTAAGTCTAGAACGAAAGTTACGAAGATTTCCGCGAAGTTTTCACGGTCGATATTCACCCCCCCCTCTATCGACGACACCGGTCCAACAAAGACAACAGTAGGATCGTTCTGCCAAGTCACTGCCACACACAAACATGCCCTCCTGCTGCTTCCCCTTCTTTAGAAACCTTTAGTTTGATCTACAACATAAGAAGGTAGACTATAAGCATAAAATGCTTAGTAAGCTCCTTGCTTACTCACAAAATCCATACATCACATATAAGCAGAAATCTACATCATTTGACATAAACATATAACATGAATAAATACTTAAAGCATCTAAAGCACGTAAGCATAAACACTTAAAACATGAATATGTGTGTTGTTATTAAGGACAATGGCATAGGTAAGTACTTAAAGCACCTAACATTCGCATAATCTTTAAAACATAGTCATGTGCATAAACATTAGACATAGCATATGCAATATCATTAAACATAAATATGTGCATAAACATTAAACATAGCATATGCAATATCATTAAACATAAACATGTACATAAACATTAAACATAACATATGCAATATCATTAAACATAAACATGTGCACAAACATTAAGGATGCTCTTTGAAAAATATATATAATATAATACTTGAACATTAACATATCATCATCATTGGGATCCCTGGCTTGTACCCATTCATCATTTGCGAGCATCCCTTCGTAGAGTGCGAGGTAGCTAATCCCGACCTACTAGGGTACTAGGCAACCTCTAGCCTAGGGACAGCTACGGTAGTCCAGAACCGGGGCCTTGCTTAGGAGTCCATCCCTTGGACCTTTTTCAAGATCCGGTACAACCCAATACATAAAGTAAAATAGCATACATGATACCTTTCCTTTCCATAGCAATTGCTCTTTAGCATAGCGTTCATCATTTCTTTTCTTTTCTTAGAAATTGCTATTAGATATTCTTTTATTCATAATGTCATACATGTCATGGGCATACATTCAAAGCATAAATATCATCATAACTTTCAAACATGAACATGACATGGAGAAACATAATTTCATGGTAAGAAAATTCATAACATGCCAACTTATCATTCATGATTCATAAAACACATAATGTTCAATTTAAAACTAAGGATAATACACCTAGGGAACTTGTTTCATTTTTTTTCATCTATCATGGCATAATGAAACATGGATACCTTTAATTCCACCATAATTCAACATATACTCTACTGGTCAAAGTATTTAGATACGGTTATCATGGCATAAAAACACAACACAACATCACACAACTCATACAACATGCATACATTGAATATCCTATTACAAAGAGACATCATCAAGTGAGGTAGTGACTTTAACCCCTATCATGGCATAATGAAGCATGGATACCTTTAATTCAACCCTAATTCAACATATATTCTACTGGCCAAGACATCTAGATAGGGTCATCATGGTATAAAAATACAACACAACATCACACAACTCATACAACATGCATACATTGAATATCCTATTACAAAGAGACATCATCAAGTGAGGTAGTGATCTTAACCCCTATCATGGCATAATGAAACATGGATACCTTTAATTCAACCCTAATTCAACATATATTCTACTGGTCAAAACATTTAGATAGGGTTATCATGGCATAAAAACACAATAGAACATCACACAACTCATACAACATCCATACATTGAATATCCTATTACAAAGAGACATCATCAAGTGAGGTAGTGACCTTAACCCATCCTAAAACCCAATTTAAGGTACTGATCAGAAACTTCTAAGGTTCATATCAACATGAATTGACAAAAATAAGAGCAATTGATTCATACAACATGCATATAATACATTTTGTAACACTAGGAAGCATTAGCATGCGACATGACATCTTTATCTCATTTTTTTTAGCCCTTATTTAGGGTATGGCCGAAGATGTTCAGAGAAGAAAACATGGCATAAATATATATAAAACACTCAACAAAACATTAACAAGGAATTAAAACCATTAGCTAGTCAAAAAGAACCCAAATATCTTCTTATGGCCAAAAGGTCTATGGCTTCATGGGAGCCTTGGCCGAAACTTTTAAGGGTCTTTTGCTCCATCTTTTTTTTTCCATCATAACTCATAACATCAAGAAAACATTGGAGTCATTAGATAGCATCAAACACAAACCTAGGCCCTAAACCCATGCTTGGCCGAAATTTGCTCATAGGGAAAAACTTCACGATTTTAGCAACACATCGCAAGAACATACAAGAACATGAACAAAAACATATATAAGCTATTATGTTGTAGGTGAGGGGAGTCTTACCATTGTGCTAAAGATTCCTAAACAATATATATCACCTAGAAGGAGAAAGAAAGAACTTCTTGCTCCTTGGCTCTTCCTTTGCTTCACAAGCACAAAGCCTTCACTAGATCTTCTTGGAGAGAATTTTTTTTGATGGAGAGAGAGCCTTGGTTTCGGCAATGAGAAGGATGAGAAGATGCCTTGTGGCATTTTTCCCTCATCTTCTTATAGTAAATGAAAAGGTATGCCTCTTCACCTTCCATGGTGACCCCTTTACCTTCCATGGTGACTCTTCATCCTCCATGGTGGCTCTTCATCTCTCTTACACCTATCTACAATTCCCTCTATCCTCCTAATAGCACTCCCTTGCTAGGTGAATTAGTTACATATGCATTCTTAAGGCTTACAACATCTCTAAGGTCCAAGGTTAGATCCTTGGCACCTACCTCATTTCATTTTTTTTTTATTCTTTTGCAAGCCCATCTAAGTAAGGCCCATTACATGATGTGTTATTTCTTTTATCCTCATGGGGCCCATTAGGATAACTAACGAAGTGCTATTTAAGACCCATTAGGAAATTTCCAGAATTTAGAGCCTATATAAGGCCCATTAACACTTACACTAAAATTCCCACAACTCTAACTATCATTCATGAATCATACTCAATATGGATATTATTCTTGCAATTATACTCAATATTAGGGAAAATATTGAAGGAAATTTTAGTGGGGTGTTACACAAACTCTATCAAATGGATGTTAAATTGGTTTTCTTAAATGGTTTCATTATAGAAGAGGTCTATGTTGAACAACCACCGGGGTTTGAAAATTCTGAATTTCCAAACCACGTGTTTAAGCTCAAGAAGGCTCTTTACGGCCTAAAACAAGCACCTCGGGCTTGGTGTGAGCGGTTGTCGACATTCCTAATTGAAAAAGGCTTCGTGAGAGGACAAATAGACCCTACACTATTTCTACGAAGAGATGGTGATAATATATTTGTAGCCCAAGTATATGTCGATGACATTATTTGTGACTCCAACAACAAGGGTTATTTGAATGAGTATATTGGACACATGGAGAGTGAGTTTGAGATGAGTCTAGTGGGAGAATTGTCTTTCTTCCTTGGACTTGAAATCAAACAAACTCGAGACGGAATCCATGTGCATCAATCTAAATACACTCAAGAGATGCTCAAAAAATTCAACATGAATGACAATGATAAGAGTGGGAAGCCCATTGACTTAACCCAATATCGAAGTATGATAGGTAGCTTGCTATACCACACAGCTAGTCATCCGGATATTCTTTTTGGTGTGGGTATGTGTGCTAGATACCAAGTCTATGCCAAGGAATCTCATTTAATTGCTGTAAAGAAAATTTTGAGATACCTTAAGAGCACAATTAGAATCAATTCTGGTTGTATTAGAGGTTGAGAGGGATGTTTTGAAACGAGAGTTTCTGAAATGCATCAGAGTTTTAGAAACCAATCTGAAATCTAATTGGTCTATGGACCGATCAGATATCCCCTCAGAATACTTCTGTATCGATCAAACCTCTCAATGAACCGAACCTGATCGGTCCACCGACCGATCAGGCTGTTCCTGATAAGTCAAGCAGACCAATCAGAGCTAATTCTAATCGGTCCACCGACCGATCAGGAAGTTTATGTAAGAAATCCACAAAAAGCCTCTGTATTAGACCTGATCGGTCCACCAACCGATCAGGCTATTCCAGATCGGTCAGGCTGACCGATCAGGGCTGCTTCTGATCGATCCACTGACCGATTAGAATGCTGACAGAGATTCTATTCGGTTCTCTGATCGATCTGCAGACCGATCAGGGACTTCCCTGATCGGTCACACAAACCGATCAGAACCCAACCTGATTGATCAATAGGTCTCCTGATTGGTCTGGGTACTTTGGATCGGACGGTCGATCCGATCAGCCTCATTAAAATCGGTTGATGATCGGTCCACCAACTCATTAACTCCATCTTCCCCTTACTTCTTCAACCCTAGCGCTGAAACCCCCCTCCTCTTCCTCCTCTACCTGCGCGTTCCTGAGTGCTTCCTTACGTTCCTTGAGTGAGTTCCTGAGTGCTTCCTTTCGTTCCTTGCGTTCCTTGGTGCCTCTTCTCTGCAACATTTTTTTCTTGCGCAACTGGTTCTGCTTTCTCTGTGAGTTCTCTGCAACTGGTTCTTACGCAACTGGTTCTGCTTTCTCTGAGCTCCATTCTCTGCATCTTCCTCTCTTGCGCAACCTACTTCCCAACCAACCAACTCCAATGACACCCAAGTAAGTTTGATTATCATGCTTGTGGTTTTTCCTTTTCTATTTGTTTCATAATTTGTGATTTTTGTGCTAACCATAGTGTTTACTCTTGTGCCATGCCCTTAAACCCAAATCCGGATCCTAAATTGGTTGTTTGGTTGTGTGGTTGCCGTGACCTTACCTTTACTTGAACAATTCAATCTTTGTGTCGTAACCTATTTCCAAACGTTAGGAAGTCTTCCAAGGGGAAAGTCCCTACTGAGGGAACCTCGAGGTCCAAAGCCCCTTCTTCATCTCGACCGACCCAGCCATCCTCCAGACCTCAACCCTCTTCTAGCTCAAGAATCCCTAATGCCTTATTTGAACAATCTTTTAAAAATAGAACCTATAAGCTACTCCCTTGTCGATCCGTTGATAAACCTTTTGTATACGAGTACTGTCCCTCTGTGAGACAGATTATTGAGTTCTACTACCTTGAATTCTTTATTTCTCTCGAAAGGAGCATCAACACTGATCTTGTGTCTGAGTTTTATAACAATCTGCAACCGGGAGGGGGTTTGGGGTTTATAACTCGGGTAGCCAAAACCAATCTTGATTTTACCTACAATAATTTTTCTAAGTATCTTGGCTGTCGACGATAGACAAATTTCTATTTGATCTACCTTGAGATTTCGGTTCCTTTACTGGCTCCGTTCGAGGGGGTCACCTCTGACTCCATCTATGACTACTTTTTTGGACACCCTAGGCCGGATGGCCTTGATGAGCTAGGCCCTAATTTCCCCACCTTTGCTGCTCTTCAACTCTCCCCAGATGATTATATCCTTTTCAAAATTATCACCAACTGTCTTCTGTCAATCACCTCAAAACCCCTGGCGGAGATCCATCCATATCATTATTTGATGCTTTATGGGATGCATCGCCACCTTGATTTAGATATCACGGCGAGCATTCTCTATTCCATCATGTGCTATAGTGAGCCCGGGCGTCGTACGGTTTATATGCCTTTTGGTCACATTATTACTAACTGGCTTCAGTCAGTCGGTATCGATGTGTCCAAGGGCAGGACTGTGCTGATGGTTCGGCAAGACTGTAGACTTGGAAGACGCGCGTTTGCCAAGTTTGGCATTAGTGCCGATCATCTTAGCCTTAGGTGGAAGGATGGGAGGGGTCTGGGGGAGCTACCACGGGCGGCACACATTTAGGTAGCAGCAGCCCCAGCTGGACATCAGGGTGAGCCCGTTGTAGCAGAGGACGACTACGAGGCAGTCCCAGATCTCCGATGGCAGATCGCGGAGCTCGAGCAGACAATGCACCATGGATTTCATATGTCGGAGCTCTAGCGGCAGGAGATCCGGTCTGAGATTTCTTTGATACGTGTCGATCAGCAGGCGGCCCGATCTGAGGTTTCAGTGATGCATACTGAGCAGCAGGAGATGTTTGCTGAGTGGTGCGCTTGGATGGCTAGTCATTAGCCACAGTAGACATTTCCGGGCTTTCCACCATCCAGCAGCACTGCTCCGGGGAGTTTCATGCCTATCGATGATACCTCGTTCGATCCGATGCAGTCTGATGATCCCCCTGCTCAGGAGTGATACTTTTTGCTGTATTCTGTTTATGACTACTATTCCATGACTTTATGTGTGATGACTTTATGGATTTTCTTTGGTTTGGCGACCATTCCTGTGATCTATAGTCCATGTTTCCTTTCATATGATGCATATGAATATTTTATCTTGCTGTATTTATTTCATATGTTTTTCATATGCTTTCCACTTACTCTTGTTTGTTTTGGGGGAAGACCCTCATTCAAGGGAGAGGTTTTTAAACTTAATAACCAGTCTACACCCTTTTCGGTGTTTGACAAAGGGGGAGAGATTGATTAGTTAAGTTTAGGGTTATTACGAATATAACTAGTGTAGGGGGAGGACACTGATTCCCTTGCATTAGTGAAAGTTGTCTTCAATTGATTTTTAATACCTAAACTTAGAATCGGGTTGTCAAACAACAAAAAGGGGGAGATTGTTGATGCAGGCTGACCTGATTGTTGTTTTGGTGTTGACACCGATTTAAGTTTAGGTGAGTAAGATAAGTTCAGCTTAAGTCCTGGTCGGGGACTGGGCACGAATCCCGGTGAGTGAAGCCGGGTGAAGGAAATCCCGGTGAGTGAAGCCGGGTGATGGAAACCTTGGTGAGTGAAGTCGGGTGACGGAAACCACGGTGAGTGAAGCTGGGTCCTAGTGAGTGAAATCGGGTGACGGAAACCCCGGTGAGTGAAGTCGGGTGACGGAAACCCCGGTGAGTGAAGCCGGGTGATGGAAACCCTGGTGAGTGAAGCCGGGTCCTAGTGAGTGAAGCAAGGTGAAAGGAAACCCCAGTGAGTGAAGCCGGGTCCTAGCGAGGGAAGCTAGGTGAAGGAAACCCTGGTGAGTGAAGCCAGGTCCTATCGAGGGAAGCTAGGTTGAACAAAGTCCCGGTGAGTGAAGCTGGGCACGAAGTCTTGGTCCGGGGACTAAGCATGAGTCAACCAAGTGGCTGGATTGGTCTGGAGTCCAATCAGAAGTTGGCACAAGCTCCCTTGTTAATAGATCGTTCTGGTGAACGATCAGAAAGAGAACAGAAACATTTTGTATGGTTTCTGATCGTTCTGGTGAACGATCAGAGAGAGATCAGAATGTTTCTGTAAGAAACTCTGATCGGTCTGTCTGACCGATCAGGGACCTCCTGACCAATCAGGATGGCTCCTGATCGGTCAGGGAGTGACCTGATCGGTCACTCTGACCGATCAAGTTAGGGAGATGGTGGGAACTGGTGGAAATTCCAGCAAGCTGGTGGATCGGTCTGGTGACTGATCCTCGATCCCTGATCGGTCAGTGTGACCGATCACAGGTTCACTGGATCGATTAGGCAGGAGCCTGATCGATCAGGCCCATCACTGATCGGTCTGATTGACCGATCAGTGCCTTGCTGGAATTCACATAGAATGTTCTTTGTTTGAGGATCGGTCTGGTGACCTATCCCCAATCTCTGATCGGTCAGGGTTGTTGGGACTGGGTGCATGTTGACAAGGATACGGGTTCGTAAATTTTAAAATATTTACGTGCAGCGGAAGAATTTGCATAAATAATTTCTCAAATTATTTTTAACCACGTATCTAGCATGCGACCTTATGATGTGTGGGCATGATCATAAATTAAAATTTTGCAGAAAAGGTAAACTAATTTACTTTGTACCTTGATAAGCACCATTTTATTGATTATTTTCATTGCTAAAATCCATGTTTGACCCATGTTTTTATTGCTTAATTATGATTTTACCCTAGGTTTTGGAACTTTATCTTATTTTGGACTTAATTGCAAAATTACACATTTTTTGGGTTATTTGGCCACTAATTTTCTGATATATTTTTGTAGGCATGAAAGGATCCTGGACCTAGGGCATACTGGGTCAAACTTGAGTCGGATGTGAACCGGATCGAATTATCAAGCCTACGATTAATCCGGACCATCCGATTCAAGAGCGGCTAGATCTGAGCCATCCGGGACGATCTGAAGCAATCCGAGCTAGTGTTAGGGTTGATCAAGCTCTATGATCAAGATCTGAAGGTTTCATCCCAATCAGAGCTAAATCAACCGTTGGATCAAGCAAGGAGGGCTCTAGAGCGTCCATTCACAGATAGAGTTGATCTGGACCATCCGTTGCATATCTGGAGGATCCGAGCTACCACAAGGCAGATCCTGACCTCAGATCATCATCATAAAAGTTTGGCTCAAATCAGAGCAAGATCTACCGTTGGATTTCATCAAAGCAATCTGAGCCGTCCATTTGTTTCTATTTAATCAGAAATGCGCCTGCAGCTTTCCTCGTCGCGTCTCCGCCGCACTGTTCATCTTCTTCGAGTTTTTTGTTTTCCAGTAGATTTTCTTCAATTCAAGGGGCGCGACCACTCAATCTCGACCTCGGATCAAGTTTTGGATCATTGGATGAAGCTTCCTTGGAGAATTCAGCTCAGTTTCGCACCGGACAAGGTTGTTTGAGGGTTTCGACAGCTTTGTGGTCCGATCACTCGAATCTCACTCACAAGCCATCTCCGATCATCTTAGCCATCTGTAGGGGTTCTCAGGTGAGCTCAGAGCATTTCCAAATCACCTCCGCAATCCATTAAACCAAGATCGAGGAGTTTGGATTGGATTTTCCCAGCTTAGTGCAGAGTGAGCTGAAATCAATCAATTGAAGCCGTTTCCACTGATTTGCTGTGCCTAGGGGTTCGAAGCCGGCTCTTGATTGACAACCAAGAAGTTCTTGAGCTTAGGGAGAGTTGAGGAGTAGTTTCATTGGTTAATTTTAGTTCTTTATGCTGTAATTTCGTTTCTATAGTTAAGTTCTGTTCTGCAGATTCTGTTCTTGGTTTCAGATTAGTTAGTTTTGTTTCCTTGATTAGTTCTGTTTAAATTAGTTTCGATTCTGCAAAGTAAGTAGATTTATTTGTTTGTTAGTGAACAATTGAGTTAATTTTAGTTTGCTTCGCATAGTTAGAATTTCTGCAGTTTCTTAATCTGTTGCATGCCAGCTCCTTCCCTGCAATTGCATTCATTTTTGTATTTAGTTTAGTTATAATTTTAGCAATTTGATTCTGCTTTTAGTTTAGCTACAACTTCAGCAAATTGTTCAGTTTTCCATGTTGAGTATTAATGATTTGAACCTGCGTATCAGTTCTCAGCAATTTAGAATCTGTGCAGAAATTTTCTCTGAATTTAGTTTGCGTATCAGTGAATTTGTCAGCTGTTTCTGTTCAGAACTTTTGAGAGTGTATCAATTTCAGCAATCATCACTGATTTGGATCACGTTTAACACATCTTGTGGTGTACCTTGTGCTCAAATTCAGTATGCAGTGTTAGTTTCATGCTCATTAGATCAGTCACTGCATTTCTGCAGCAATAGCACTGATTTGGATCACGTTTTGTTCCAATTGCTCTAGTTTACTTACCTCGAAATTTCCTTGCAAATTGTTCTAGCTAAAGAGCATTCGAATTCAAGCCTTGCGCAGCAGTAAGATTGAATCACTTTCATATCTGAAATCTGAAATCCAATTCTGAAATCTAAGTCAATTCTGAGTTCTCTTGCATTTGGCTGTGTCGAGATGTTGTGTGCTTAGGGTCATGCTTGTTCAGTCATTTGTTTGGAGTTGAGCTCTCGATTATCTCTGCATTTCCTTGCATGCTCAGTTTTCATTTCTCAGTCTGATTAATAATTCCCAATCTGGACTGATTAAATCAGTTTTTGGCACACAGAAATTCAGTTTGGCACATTGTTTTCAGCTTGCGTGCCAAGCTATTTTAGGCACTGATTTGAATGAGATTTTCACCAGTTTTTCTGGTGTAGGACAGCTACTGAAGTCTATTGATATCATCTTCAGAATCCTTGAGTTTCTTCGCATTGGTTTGCTTTCCGAAATCGTAGCTAGTTTTAGTTAAAGTGTTGGTTCAAATTCTGAATTTCACATGTTTCTATTTGTGTCAAGCTTGTTCATTTTCGAAAATTCAACCACTGCTTTAATTTCATTGCTTGGCATTTTGATTTGCTTTTGAAATCAGAAATCAGTTTTAAACAAATTGCTTAAGGGCTTTAGATGAGTAAGTGATCCAATTGGTTGAATTTTCAATTGCCATTAATTTGGTTAAGTTACATGGTTAAGTTTTCATCCCTTTCATTGTGATTTCATTCTTGATTGCAACCAAAACCCAAATATTTATTTGAAACCCGAAAAACACAAACGACACCTAATACAAGCGCGAATCACACAACGTCAACTAGCCCTGAGAAAAATACGACCTGTGGCCCCTATATTACATTTTCATTCTTTTGATTGTAAAAAGTGTTTCCAGCTTTCATTCATTTATATATTTAAATTTGATGGACCCACATTCATGACAGTATATTTTGGGCTCGTCATACCTCGCGTAACTCGAAGAAAGGGACGAGATCCAACCGTAGCGTCCCTTGGAAGCTCCGCCTCTATTCGCGTCCACGCCGAGTTCTCTTTGGGATGACTTCGCGAAGTCACGAGTTTTGTGCCGACGAGAACTACTAGATTCTCTAAAGGCACAACTAGAAGATCAAGAGAGAAGAAAGGAAACTAACCACCAAGAAACGGAATCTAAATTCCGGGAAGGAAGGAGTTGCGATCCGCTTCTTCTTCTTCTTGGTTGGCTTCTCCTTGGTGATGATGACCCACGGCAACCTCAAGGGAGGGTGGTGCGCCGGCCCTAGGGTGGATGTGCGCCGGCCCTAGGGTGGATGTGCACCGGCCCTAGCAAGTAGAGGAGGGCGCCGGCCCTAGGAGGAAAGGAGAAGGAGAGGGAGAGATTAAGAGAGAGAGGGAGAGAATTAATCTCTTGATCACTCAATTAAGAATTCAAGGCTTGCCTTTGGTTCCTTTATATAGTAGCCTCTCCCTTGCCAAGTCTCTCTTTTAACGGAATTTTTCATAAGAAATTTATCCTATAAATTTTCTTATGAATTATTCCGTTTAAGCCAAGTTTTATTATAACTAACTTTATAATAAAACAAATACATTTCTCCTTTTATTATGGAATAAATTTTGCAAGAAATTTATAAATTTTCTTTATTATTGTAAAATCAATTCATAATTGATTTTATAAAATTAAAATAAACCATTCCATGGATCATTTTAATTTTCATAAAAAAAGAATAAATTTCTATAAATTTCTTTATATAAATTTTTTTAGACAAATTTATTTATCCATAATTTATAAAACAAATCGCGCTACATTTATTTTATCAATTAAACCAAATAAATTGGTTTCTCCCCAAGTGGTGGCCGGCCAAACCGAGCCGAACCCATCGCGAATTAAACTCATTTAATTCGCCCAATAAACCTTCAAAAGACTTAGTCATTTTTAGTTTCCGTTGCGCCACTGATTAATTCAGATTCGACTTATTTCTCTTGATCGGAAAATCTAATTTTCAACTCATTTTAAATCCCTCGGATTACTCGTAGTGCGTGTGACTAAATATGCTTTCGATTTATGTTGGCCGTCTATAATTAACCAATTATAGAACGATCATGAGTGGCACCTAGTAGTACATCATGATCCCCAATTAATCGAAAGATCAACGGTTGACCTCAGATATAATTCTGAAACCCTTCAGCAGCTCTAATGAATCGTGCCTCATTCCCTTCACCATCTTATACCCACTTGGTTCAGGACATGGTCTGTGTGTGTCAGTCCCCACTAGGCTGACTATGTCACACCTAGCCCAAGTCACGTTCTCTCGTCCTTTGGATTTCTAATTACTCTCATGTATTTAAGAGACTCATACTCTAAACATGACATGCTCTGGCCAGAGGCTTTGAGTAACAATCCGACGATAAGCCTGGGTATACATCTCCTCGCAAAGAGTGGTGAATCCTTTGTAGGCTGTTCAAACATCTTCGGGCACTTCGGCTTATACCCAACCATCCTGGGTCCACACCTCCTTGGAGATGCTTGCTTAAGATGTTAAAGTATAAGTCTCCATGACCAAGATGACTTGAACACCGCAAGTCAAAGGAACATCGCACTTAAGCTGCAGTAAGAACTTTCATTGACATATCTATATGTAGATTACCATATGAAGTCTTACAGCTAGTCACTCCAATGAACTAGTTCCCTTAACTAGCATCCATGTTTATCTCCGGACATCCCAATATCACCAGCCAGTGAGAATCAGCTGATTAGAGAATAACCCATGCTAGTCTCAACAGAATTGATAATGTCCGTTTTTATCAATTCATCGACTAGGGATATTTTCAATACTTCACAATTGCACATTTAGAGATAATCACTAGTTGTGATCCCATCACAAATTCTCTTATGCTATGAATTGTATTGCGGGCATTCAGTAGATGAGTTTAAGATCCCAATCAAATACACAAACATGTATACTCAAATAGTGAATTATCATTTAATAAAATGAATGTTTACAATCATAAGGCGATTGCCTTAGGACACTTCTCTCATATCACTAACAAACTCCCACTTGGCCTAATGTCAATCGCTACGGTATCCAATACCACAGGCTCTAACATGACCCTCAAACTTGCTCTGAGGCAAGGCCTTAGTTAAAGGATCCGCTAAATTCCTTTCAGTGGGAATTTTCTCAATTTGTATATCATTCCTACTTATAATCTCTCTGATCAGATGATAGTGGCGAAGCAAGTGTTTGGATCGCTGATGAGACCTTGGTTCCTTTGCTTGTGCAATAGCTCCATTGTTGTCGCAGTAAACCGACACTGCTTCATCAATGGTTGGAACCACTCCAAGTTCGGAGACAAACTTCTTGATCCAGATTGCTTCCTTTGCTGCTTCCGAAGCTGCGATATATTCCGCTTCCGTGGTAGAATCCGCTACGGTGTCTTGTTTGGAACTCTTCCTACATATTGCGCCTCCATTCAAAGTAAATATGTATCCAGACTGAGATTTGGAGTCATCCTTATCTGTCTGGAAACTGGCATCTGTATACCCACGTATTACCATATCTCCTTCTCCATATATTAGGAACACATCCTTAGTTCTTCTTAAGTACTTAAGGATTGTCTTGACAGCCGCCCAATGATCCATTCCTGGATCCGACTGGTATCTGCTCGTGACACTCAGAGCATATGATACATCGGGCCTAGTACACAACATAGCATACATGATAGATCCTATCGCGGATGCATAAGGAATCTTGTTCATGCAAATCCTCTCGTCTTCTGTGCGCGGACACATAGACTTTGAAAGACTGATCCCATGCCTGATGGGAAGGTAACCTTTCTTGGATTCCGACATGCTAAACCTTTTTAGCACTCGATCTATATATGTAGACTGCGAAAGACCAAGCAACCGTTTTGATCTATCTCTATAGATTCTAATCCCAAGGATGTAGGTTGCTTCTACCAGGTTTTTCATGGAGAAAGTTTTGGACAACCAAATTTTAACTGTCTGTAAAACTGATATATCATTTCCTATAAGTAATATGTCATCGACATATAATACTAGGAATACGACTGCACTCCCACTAACCTTCTTGTACACACAAGGTTCGTCAGGATTTTGTGAGAAATCAAACTCTTTGATTGTCTCATCAAAACGGATGTTCCAGCTCCTGGATGCTTGCTTCAGTCCATATATGGATCGCCGAAGCTTGCATATTTTGGTTTTGTCAACCGATGTGAAACCTTCAGGTTGTATCATGTATACATCCTCAAGCAGGTTTCCATTAAAGAAAGTTGTTTTCACATCCATTTGCCATATCTCATAATCATAATGAGCTGCTATGGCTAGGAGCATCCGAATGGATTTAAGCATAGCTACTGGCGAATAGGTTTCATCATAATCAATTCCTTGTTTCTGACGATATCCTTTTGCCACTAATCTAGCCTTAAAGGTAACAACATTACCTTCCATGTCGGTTTTCTTCTTGAAAACCCACTTGCACCCTATGGGTTTAATCCCTTCAGGTGGGTTAACCAAGTCCCATACTTGATTTTCGTACATGGAATCCATTTCCGACTTCATGGCTTCAAGACATTTGTCCCATTCTGAACTTTTCAGAACATCTTCATAACTGATAGGTTCGTCATCGCTTATGAGTAACACGTCATTCGATTCGCTTATGAGAAATTCGTATCTCTCTGGAGTATTACGTGTCCTATCAGACCTACGAAGAGGCGGTGTTGTTTTAGGTTCAACTGATAGCTCATCATTATGAGTTGTCGGTTGTGGGTCTAGATTAGGTGTCTCTGTAATGTCTATTGGAGTTTCTTGGACTTCATCAAGTTCAATGTCACTCCCACTGTTTTCTTGTAAAAGAAATTCTCTTTCCAGAAATACAGCATGCCTTGAAACAAACACCTTTTGTTCCAAGGGATGATAGAATTGGTAACCCTTCGTTTCCTTAGGGTATCCAATAAATAGACATTTATCAGACTTAGCATCCAATTTGTCTGATACAGTCCACTTCACATAAGCAGGACAACCCATATCTTAAGGTGAGTTAAGTGAGGTTTCTTGCTATTCCATGTCTCATATGGAGTAGTAGAGACTACCTTGGTCAGGACTCTGTTTACCAAGTAAACAGCTGTCTTAAGTGCATAGCCCCAAAAGGATTTTGGAAGAGTTGCATGATTCATCATCGACCTAACCATGTCCATCAAGGTTCGGTTTGCCCTTCAGATACACCATTATGCTGTGGTGTATACGGCGGAGTCCATTGGGAAATATCCCATTGTCCCTAAGATAATCTTGAAACTCTTGACTTAAGTATTCACCACCCCGATCGGATCGAAGTATCTTAATACTTTTGCCAGCTGTTTCTCTACTTCATTTCTGAACTCTTTGAATTCTCAAAAGCTTCAGATTTGTGTTTCATCAAGAACACATACCCGAATCGTGAGTGATCATCGATAAAGGTAATGAAGTAGCTATAGCTCCTTGTGCAAGAGTGACATTGGTCAATACATCAGTTGTATTAGACCAAGCAATTCTCCCACTGGATTACCTTTCCGGAAAAGGGTAATTTGGTCATCCCTTTTAAGCATGATTCGTGTATCAAATGAACCGGGTTCAAATGATTCCAAA
>JAGFNQ010003826.1:0-96886 GCA_024364735.1 Boesenbergia rotunda | reverse complement strand
CATAAGTCTTAAGTCACCCATTAATCATAACCATAAAACGTAGCATAAAATTTAAGAAAACATTGTTACACCCAAGACATGCATTATGTGAGAATATAAGAATCTTTTGCCAAGTCACTGCTACACACACACATGCTTCTACCTCTCCTGCGGCTTCCCTTAATAGCCTCTTGCTTGATCTGCGGTACGAGGAAAATAAAACTATAAGCACATAGACTTAGTAAAACCCTTTCCTACTCACTAAAACCATACGTCACTTAAACATAAACATATCAAGTATCTGACATAGCGTAACTTCGAACATAAACATAAGCATAGTCATGGCATAAGTCATAAGCATATGAACGACTAACATAGCATGATTCCTAACATCACCATAGATCTACAACCTACTTAACATGGCATAAATCTTAACATACATGAGCATAAAACATACATACATGACATGAAACATACTTATACTTGGCATAATTCCTAACATACATGAACATAAGGCATACTTATCATAACATAATTCTTAGCATACATGAACATAAGGCATACTTATACATGACATGAAATATGAGTATAAACACAAGCATAAAATATACTTACCTTGACGCGATGCATAACATGGATGTATGAATGAGTCTAATGCATTTACTACATAAAGATGCTTAGTTTTGAAATCATACTTTTAAATGCTTTAACATAAACATAACATCATTGGGGTCCCCGGCTTGTACCACATACATATATCATAAGCGCCCATCCCTAAGTAAATATGAGGTAGCTAGCCTCAACCTACTAGGGTAAGGACAGCATAGTCGGTAGTCCTAGAACTGGGGCGTTCTTAAGGTGCCCATCCTTGTTGCACAGCTTCGGTAATGCCAGAACCGTGGACAGCTTCGGTAGTCCAGAACCGGGGCGTTCTTAAGGTGCCCATCCCTTGGACCCTTACTTCGGTCCGGTACAAGCCTCATTCATAAAAATAAATATGTATGCTTCATCATTCATACTTGTCATTCATACTTATCATTCATACTTATTTCATATCATCGTCATGCCTTCATCATTCATACTTATCATTCATACTTAAGGCATAACCATCATCTTCATTCATACTTATCATTCTTTATTCACATAATAGGACATACATGCATAATCATGTTTTTAGCCATAAATATTATCTTGGTTCATCAAGCTTGCATGATCATGATACATAATAAACATACACCTCATACATGATACATTTCATCTAGCATACAAAATCCTAGCATTCATCATAAGACATGGATGATAAGCTACATATAAACCTACCACATACTACTAGGGTTCATAGCATTCATCATGAAACATGTATATATCTTCATGAATCATAAATCCATTATAAGCATTTACCAATATTCATGCATCATCATATTTATCATAACCTACTCCTACATCAATTACATGTATTCATGGCATATGATCTAAATATTCATGATTAACCATAACATAACATCAACCATACAAAGTCATGTAATATGACAAATAAACTAGGATTTTAGTCACATGGAGGCCCTTACATCATGCTTAACAATGTACTAGCATCATGGTAACTTATAAACATACATTCTTAAGACCTTAACCCGAACCAAACCCTAGGTTTGGGTCTTGGCCGAAAGTCATAAAGGACCATGGGTCCATGGAAAATTTACCTAGATCATGTTTCATATCATGCCATAGAAAAACCATTTGAACCCTTGTTTGGACTTAACCCCAAGTCCTAGGCCTAAGGCAAGGGTTGGCCGAAACCCTAGAAGGTTAACAAGCCCATGGAAAAGTTCATTTAACACCATTTTTACCCATAAGGTATCATAAGAAACATATTAATCATGCTTGGAGGGGTTGGAGTTTTCCCCTAGCCCCTTGACCTTGATGTGGCCGAAACCCTAGAGGGTTATTAGGGTATCAAAAATTTCCCTAAATCATAATCTATGCCTTTCATAACATCATGAAACATTTAAGAGCACAAAGAAAAATTTACATCATCCCTAAGCCCAAGCAATAGCCTTGGCCGAAACTTCCATAAGCCCTAACCATGGATTTTTCCAACATATCATGCCAACAAAACATAGATCATGATAAATATCTTGAAAACTATCATACCATAGGTGAGGGGGTTTTACCTTTCTTGATCTTGCTTACAAACTTTGAATAAAAGATAACAAGAGAACCTCCTTGTCTCTAAACTCTCCTTAGTCCTTATATCCTTGTAGGGGGGCCTTAGATCTTCAAGATGGGGCTTATGTGAATTTTTTTCCAAGGGAGAAGAGGGCTTGAAGTTTCGGCTAGAAGGGGAGGAAGAAGAAAATGAAGAGGAGAAGGGAAGTTGTAACTTCCTTACCACCTTTATACCACTTTAAAATGGGTAAATGAAGAGTCATGATGTCTCTTCTCTTGGTGACTCTTCATCTTTCCCAAGCCTTAACTATGATCCACTTCATTCCCTCATAGCACTCCCTTGCTAGGTGAATTGGTTAGTGCATGCTTGGTTGTACAAGAGGTCCAAGGTTCAATCCTTGGTGCATGCACTAATTTTCTATTTTATTTTTATTTTATTTCCTACCATTTCGAAATTTCCTTAAAAATTCCCCCATAATTATGTTAATATTTCTTATTAAAATCCATTTATTTTTATATTAAATTCTACCTAAAATCCACCCATAATCATGGTACTAGGAAGCCCATATAAGGCCCATTAGTACTTAGTTTCTCAATTTAAATGAGAAAAACATAGGTTTCTAGGCTAAGGTTCATACTAATATTTCTAGATCCTTCGGAAAATTATCTAGACATGCTTAATATTTTAAAGAAAATATTAGGAAAATTTTTCGGGTCATTACAGAGAGGCTCCAAGCTCAAGCAGCCACAGGGAAGTCCAAGGGAGGAAGATGAAGGAGAGAACCAAACTTCTCTCCAACCCAAATCTGGCTGAAATCCATCCTTCTCCTCAACTTGCGGCAGCGCCGCAACCTTACCTTGCGCCGCCTTCCACCGCCCGCCAACTGGCCCTCTCTCACCGCCGTGCACCACAAAAGGAAGTGGAGCTCCCTTCCTTGTCTATGTAGTCTCCAGTCGAGTGATGGTGGTGGGAGGAGGAAGAAAAGAAGAGGAGATGATCTCCTCTTCCTTGCACCGGCCAAGAGCCCTAGGAGAGAGAAGAGAGGGAGCGGAGAAGAGAGAGAGCCTTGGGTGGATTAATTGGATTAAGCCTTAGTTTCATGATCCCATAGCGTATTTATAGGGCTAAGGTAGGGACCAAGAGGAGGAGGTGGATCTTGGCCCGCTAATGGATCTAAACCCGATCCATTAATTAAGATCCATTCCACTAAAGGATCTTAATTTAACTTCCTCACCAACTCCCATATTTTCATATGGGCTCCACATATTATGAGTCGTCCATCCCCCGTATTTATCATATCGAATTCCCGTTAATTAATTTAAATTACTGACAATTTAAATTAATCATCTTCTGGATCCTTGATTAGTACCATCATGTTGGATCAAATCCACCTGCTGGGTTTAACATGATGAACCTTTTGAGCTCATCAAGGGGACATCATCATCCCGACTTACCTGGACACGAATTCCATCAATAATCAATGACACACCATATAATTAATATTATCTCCCAACTTACCGGGCCTATCGATCTAACAGAATAGACCTCATCCATTGGTAAATCAAAGAAATAATAATTAATAATATGTGTCTGTTATTATATCGGGATTTAGGGATCGTACTCCATAATAAAGTCTGGGTTCCAATCCAATTATCAAGTCAGTACAAATTGGATTATCTCGGGTTTTGGTCCTAGACAATGTACTCAAAGCACACTAGTGTAATTCTATGGTCATGGCCAACCACACCTAATTATACTACAACCTTTCCGATGGTTTGTCCAATTCCATCTCGGTTGTGAGCCTCTACTTATACTAAGCAAGGAACTGATAACATGATCTTCCGTGTGACACCACACACCATGCTATCTACAATCCAAAGTAAAGGACTTTTATGTATGTACTAATATAAACAAGCACCTAGTATTGTTGTGATTCTCTTTTTCAAAATAAAGATGATCTTATATATAAAAAAGCAAATCTTTTAGTATACACATCTATCAATCTCCCACTTATACATAAAGTCTTTGTTGTTCTCTCACTGCCATACATCTGACACTCATATCCTCCACATGCCAATCAAAAGTTCTAGCTGGAAGAGCTTTAGTGAAAGGATCCGCCAGGTTGTCCTCTGATGCAATCTTGGCGACAACCACTTCTCCTCGCTTTATGATTTCTAGTATCAGCTGGTACTTGCGCTCTATGTGTTTACTTGCCTTATGAGCTCGTGGTTCCTTCGAGTTTGCAACTGCATGATAAGCACCATTTTATTGATTATTTTAAGTGCTAAAATCCATGATTGACCTATGTTTTTATTGCTTAATTGTGATTTTACCCTAGGTTTTAGGATTTCCTATTATTTTGGACTTAATTGCAAAATTACATAATTTTTGGATTATTTGGCCACTAATTTTCTGATATATTTTTGTAGGCAAGAAAGGATCCTGGACCTAGGGCATATTGGGTCAGATTTGAGTCGGATGTGAACCGGATCGAACTATGAAGCCTACGATTAATCCGGGCCGTCCGATTCAAGAGCGGCTAGATCTGAGCCATCCGGGACGATCTGAAGTAATCCGAGCTAGGGTTAGGGTTGATCAGGCCATATGATCAAGATCTGAAGGTTTCATCCCAATCAGAGCTAGATCAACCGTTGGATCAAGCAAGGAGGGCTCTAGAGCGTCCAATCACAGATAGAGTTGATCTGGACCATACGTTGCACATCTGGAGGATCCGAGCTACCACAAGGCAGATCCTGACCCCAGATCATCATCATAAAAGTTTGGCTAAAATCAGACCAAGATCTACCGTTGGATCTCCTCCGATCAATCTGGACCGTCCGTTGATAACTATTTAATCAAAAATTTTGGCCGCAGCCCAGTCGTCGCGTTTCCTCGCCGCAGCTTCGTCTTCTTCAGTTCTTCTTCATTTCTTATCAAGTTTTCTTCAATCCAAAGGGGCGCGACCCCTCAATCCTTCATCTAGATCAAGATTTGGATCATTGGGGATAGCTAGGGTGGAAAATTCAGCTCAGATTGCATCCGGACAGAGTTTGTTGAGGGTTTCGGCATCTCTGCTAACCAATCACTGGTTTCTCGTCCACAAGCCAATTCCGATCGTTTGAGCTACTTGTAGGGGTTCTCAGGTGAGCTCAGATGTCCTTCAACTCATCATCGCAAGCCATCCATCGAGATACAAGAGATTGGACTGGAAAGTTCCAGCCGTGTGCAGTTTCAGCTGTTTCCTTCAATCCAAGCTGCGCTCCACTGATTTGCTGTGCCTAGGGGTTCGAAGCCGGCTCTTGCTTGACGACCAAGAAGATTTTGAGCTTAGGGAGAGTTGAGGAGTAGTTTAGATAGTTTAATTTCAGTTTCTTTTAGCTTTAAATTTCGTTTCTGTCTCGTTTCTTATTGTTTCTGAATTTCAGATTCGTTACTTTGGTTAATGCAATTGTTTTGCTTAATTAGGTTTGGTTTCTGCAAGTTTAGTAGCTAGGGGATGTGTTAGTGGATAATTGTTTCTTATTTCAGTGCAAATTGCTTTAATCTGTTGCGTGCCAGATTTCCCTGTTCTTTATGCTGCGTATCAGCTTTTTCCCTGCATATGCATTCATTTTTGTATTTAGTTAGTTATAATTTCAGCAATTTGATTCTGCTTTTAGTTTAGCTACAACTTCAGCAAATTGTTCAGTTTTCCATGTTGAGTATCAAGATTTAAACCTGCGTATCAGTTCTCAGCAATTTTGAATCTGTGCAGAAAATTTCTCTGATTTCAGTTTGTGTATCAGTGTATTTTAAGCTGTTTCTGTTCAGAAATTTTAAGGGTGTATCAATTTCAGAAATCAGCACTGATATGGATCATGTTTAACACATCTTGTGGTGTACCTTGTGCTCAAATTCAGTATGCAGTGTTAGTTTCATGCTCATTGGATCAGTCACTGCATTTCTGCAGTAATAGCACTGATTTGGATCACGTTTTGTTCCAATTGCTTGAGTTTACTTACCTCGAAATTTCCTTGCAAATTGTTCTAGCTAAAGAGCATTCGAATTCAAGCCTTGCGCAGCAGTAAGATTGAATCACTTTCATATCTGAAATCTGAAACTCAATTCTGAAATCAGTCAATTCTGAGTTCTCTTGCATTTGGCTGTGTCGAGATGTTGTGGGCTTAGGGTCATGCTTGTTCAGTCATTTGTTTGGAGTTGAGCTCTCGATTATCTCTGCATTTCTTTGCATGTTCAGTTTTCATTTCTCAGTCTGATTAATAACTCCCAATCTGGACTGATAAAATCAGTTTTAGGCACACAGAAATTCAGTTTGGCACATTGTTTTCAGCTTGCGTGCCAAGCTATTTTAGGCACTGATTTGAATGAGATTTTCACCAGTTTTTCTGGTGTAGGACAGCTACTGAAGTCTATTGATATCATCTTCGGAATCCTTGAGTTTCTTCGCATTGGTTTGCTTTCCGAAATCGTAGCTAGTTTTAGTTAAAGTGTTGGTTCAAATTCTGAATTTCACATGTTTCTATTTGTGTCAAGCTTGTTCATTTTCGAAAATTCAACCACTGCTTTAATTCCATTGCTTGGCATTTTGATTTGCTTTTGAAATCAGAAATCAGCTTCCAAAAATTACTTAAGGGTTTAGATGAGTAAGTGATCCTTTTTGTTGAGTTATCATTGGCTATCACTTGTTAAATTTCATAGTAAGCTATCCTTTTGGTTGATCCTTTGCATTGTGTTTTCAATTCTGAATTTCAACCCAAAAACCCAACATTTATTCGAAACCCAAAAACACAAACGACACCTAAAGACAAGTTCGAATCAAACACGACAACTAGTCCCCGAGAAAAATACGACCTGTGGCCCCTATATTACATTTTCAGTTTTTGATTGTAAAAAGGGTTTCCAGCAGTTATTCATTGATTAATATTTAAATTTGATGAGCCCATACATTTCGTGACAACTTTAATTAGTATATTTGGGCCCGTCAAATTTTTGGCGCCGTTGTCGGGGAAGCAACTAGTTGATTTGTTTGATTTTTGCTTGTATACTTTTTGATATATCATTGGGTTCTATTTTTTGTTGCTATATCTTTCATATACGGTTGCTGCCATTTTTTCTTGTTTGATTTGTGACAGGGCTGCAAGATTCAAAATGAATTCAACGGAACAATCAGAAATAGTGAAGGCACTGGAGGAGATAAGAAATGTGATAAAGGAGTGGGACTACCAACTAGAACGTAAAGCTCAGTCATCTACTTATCAGAAGCTACCTCAGCCACAATTTCAGCCACTCCAAGAATTCCAGCAGCCATATTTTGATTTCCAGCAGCCCCATTTGAATTTTCAGCACCCGAATGATCAATTTCAGCAGCCCTATCCTAATTTTCAGCAACCAAACTTTCAGTTTCAGCCACCATTTCAACAATTCGAGCCACCACAACAAGATTTCCAACAATTTCAGCCAAATTCCAGCAATTTCCAGAATTTACAGAATTTTCAGAACAGGCAGCCAATTTTCCAGAATTTTCAGCCCAGTTTTCAGCAATTTCAGCCCAATTTTCAGCAACCATTTCAGCATTTTGAACCTCAATTCCAGCAATACAATCAAGGGCAGCAAGTGTGTCAACCATTTCAGCAAGATCCGCCTCAAAACCAGCCATTTTATCAGCCTACACAGCCCTTGAACCAGTTTTCACAGCCCTACAATCAAGGGTTTCAAGGGCAGAATTTTCAGCCTTCGGCACCTAATTTTCCAGACCAAAATCAGAACTTTCAAGGCTACATTTCCCAGCAAAGTTTCCAAGAATATCAGCCCTTTAATCAGCCCCAACAGCCATGTTTTCAACCAAATCAGCAAGCTCAAAATTTTCAGCCTACTTCATCCTTTCAAGGTCAATCAAGGAGCTATGCTAACCAAGGAGGCTATGGGAGTTCTAGTGCAGGAAATGTGCTCCAACAGAAGGTCGAGGAAATGTTGCAACAAGATATGCAACAACAAAGGGTGGAGGAGATAGTTCAACAAGTTTTACTATATCATCAACAAGAGAAACAAAGGCAAGCCCAAAAATCAGAACAATCCCCCGGAGTTGGATTTATATCAGTTCAAGGTGACCCTAGTGCATGGCCAAGTCCTTCTTCAAGTAATCTTGCACATTTGATAGAAGAAGAAGATGACGTACTCATCAAAGTCTGGGCACCTAGAGCATGCATCCCTCCGGAGATTCCTACTCAAAATTCATTTTCAAATGTTTCAGCTCAAGAAGAAGAAACTGAAGCTCCACAGGACCATTCTAGACTTTTATTTTCTGATGATAGCATTATTGATGGTCCTAATTTTTCTGACACTGTTGTTGCAGATATTGCAGGAAAAGCATGCAGAGGAGATGATTCCATAGGTGTAGGGGATTGCACTAAGCCCCAGGGACCACCACAAGACTCAGAGAACGAACCAGAAAGTGTAGGGACTTGCATGGTGGAAGCAAGCACCCAAGGATCACCAGTTGATTGTCCACCAGAGCCTGAGGCTGAAGAGGAGCTTGAACATAACCAGGAGGAGACCACAGATACATCTACTATTATAGACCCTTCAGGTATTATCCAGCACGCTCAGGTAAGTATTTCTCCTCTTTGTTCAGAAAAATGCAGTGAGGTACCTAGGGATGATTCTATTGACTCTGATGAATTTATTGATATACCCTGTGTAGAGATTGTTTGTGAAAATCCAATAGAGGTACCAAATATTGATTTCCTTGATCATCATGCATTACTTGATACATCTCTTGCTATGGATAGCGAAATAATTTTAGAGGCACCCATAATTGATGTTGTTTTTTATGATGAATCACTTAATACATCTTTTGTGGATATGGATAGTGAAAATTTTTTAGAAGTGCCTGAAATTGATGTTATTTATTTTGATGAATCTCTTGCTATTTCATATGCTGAGAATGAATGTGAAAGACTTTTGGAGATACCTGATATTGATTTGATTGGCTGTGACACATTACTTGATATACCCTTGATTGAAAATAATTGTGAAATTTCTATTGATGAGCCAGAAATTGATTTCTTTATTTGTGATGAGCTCCTGGATGCAAATTTTGTAGAAAATGATTTTGAAAATTTTATTGAGGCACCACAAATTGATTTAATTGGACATGATGCAGATTTGAATTTATTTGATGCAGAGACTGAATTTATATCATTTCTTTTTGACCCTGTACACTTGAGAGAGGTATTACATTGTTTTGCAGGGTCCAGAAGACTTCAGGAGTGGGTACTCCAACTGAACAGACTTCAGCCTCCTGGAAGGACTTCTGAAGGGCATCAAGAAGGAGGAGATGATCTGACTTTAATTAAAAGCACTCCACCCCTTGAATGGCTCTTAAACCTGAATCGACTTAGGCCACCAGAACAAATTTTTGTGAAGTTCAAGTGTGGGGGAGTCCTAATTCTCCCAGCCACCCAGACTCCTCCACTACCAAGATGGAGGCTTCTTCTGGGTCGACTCCGTCCACCAGAAATAAAGGGGAGATTTTTCTTTCTTGTATTTTCTTTTATCGCATTTTTCACTTTTATGTTTTCTAGAGTAAATTGAATAAATAGATATTGTAAATACCATGTCTTTTCTTTTAGCACTTTTTCTTGCATGAGTGGAAATAAATGTATCCCTCTAGGTTATCTCCATAGCATTTTAGAGTCTTTTGAAAACAAATTAAATTTGATTGTTAAAACTTAGGATTTGAGCTAATGGATGAAATCTTGGATGCTTGAGTACTACTTGCTTTAGATTCTTAATTGAGGACTTGGGATGAATTATTTTTACCTAGTGAGATTAGCCTTATTTTGTGATACACATATGTTATTGTAGTCTAGAACTTGCTTAGGTTCTTTCAAAACCATATTTCAATGATTGGATCACATCTATAGAAACTAATCACTTTGTTTACCTTTCCATATCCATTTAAAAAAAAAAAAATCATGTTCATTCCATTTTTCTCTACTTATTTCTTACTCTTACCCTCACTTTTCTTTGGACTTGTTGTTTGATTTGTTTCTAATGTTATTTTGCCCGAGACGGACAAAGATTTAAGTGTGGGGGAGTGATTAGCTTTTTGGAAAAGATTTGGCATCAAGGAGGCACTTCAATGCGAAAAAAAAAAAAAAAAATTTGTGCTAAGTTGGATTGATATCAAGATCAAATGGGAAGAAGTGTTTAAGGATGGAAGAAATTAGAAATCTCAATTCCTTATTATACTTTGGAGATCTATGCAAGAGCATGGTGCGGCAATAAAAAGAAAAAAAAAAATCTGCAATAATAAGAAGAGGGCACACACAAGCAAAAAGAAAGGATTTTTGTGCCAAAGTGAGAAAAGTGCCACTTGATTGCAAGGGAGGTCTCCTGCCACTTATAGAATTGGAAGGAAGGCTGATCTGAAGAAGGAATGGAAGCTGAATTGAAGGAATGCAAGCAATGGAGAAATCTGAAATCTGTGCCATGCCAAAAAGAAAGAAAAAAATGCTGTGATCATTTCGAAATTCCAGCTATACTTGGCTGAAAAATCTGGATTGCAGCTGTACCTTGCTAGGAAGATCAAGTAACATGTTGCTACAATCTGAATTGAAGCTGCAAAGTCTGAAAAATCCATGAAAAGCTGCTGAAAATTTCTGCATTCGAAAAAATCAGTGAGGGAAGCTAGTAAAGTAGTTTTGTATCAACTTCCATTTGAACCCATGCTTCCGTAATCAGCAGTGCCTTGCCGAATCTTAACAGAGCTTGCAGAATGGTTTTTGATTGAACTAAACTATTTGGGAGCTGAGAACATTACTGAATCTGAAAGAAAAAAAAAAAATCAGTGAAGGGGCTGAAATTTGATTTACTACTCAGCCATTGTCAAGTGGAACAATTCAATTCAGCTAGTTGATGCTAAATGCTTTCAAGAAATCAGATGTTTGCAAGGATGAAGAATCAGTGATGCCGTGGATGCTGGACCTTAACAGAAGAAAAAAAAAAAGGAGAAAACAGTTTGAAAAGGAAGAAAAACAAGGAAAAAGAACAAAGAAGCAAGTTGGTATCCAATTGAAGTTTCGGCACCATGAATTAGTGAAGATAATCTCATCCAAATTCAAGATCTACTCAAATACATTCTGATTTCAGTAGAGAAAAGAAAGAAAGAGGAAAAAATCAGAAAAGAAAACAAAGAAAGAAATTTGGCACACAATAGAAGAAAATGGCACATTGAAACCAAGAAAGGTTTTTTTCATCCAAATCAAAGGCAATTGCTTAAATTTGACTTCACCACACTCTTGATATCATTAGAGGACTGTCAAGATGGGGCAAAGCACATTGGAAATATTTTTGAGCAACCAAGTCTCCCACTCCATCAAAATTTTCCATTTTCTTGACTTTTATTCCATTTCTTTATCATTTTCCATGTTTTCATTTGTTTTTATAGTTGTTGATCCTAATCATGATTAATGGTAGAGAGTAGATAATAAGCAAGCCTATGGTAGTGCAAGAAGCATATGTGTTTGAGTGAGCTCCATTTCCATCACCAACTTAGAACTTAAGAGAGAGCCACCAAAACTTCCCTGGAAAGGCTAGTTATTTAAATTCATCTCAATGACTCATGATGGATGAAAAAGCTTAGTTGTTGATTTAAGGACAAGATACTAATCCATAGAGCTTAGATTTATGAGAATTGACAACCCTAGGTAATTTCTTTTCATTTGTTTCTAATTATGCTTAAGAAGCCTAAGGGATACATGTTTAGTTATTTCGCGAGACGCTCAAGGCTAAGTGTGGGGGAGTTGATAAGCACCATTTTATTGATTATTTTAAGTGCTAAAATCCATGATTGACCTATGTTTTTATTGCTTAATTGTGATTTTACCCTAGGTTTTAGGATTTCCTATTATTTTGGACTTAATTGCAAAATTACATAATTTTTGGATTATTTGGCCACTAATTTTCTGATATATTTTTGTAGGCAAGAAAGGATCCTGGACCTAGGGCATATTGGGTCAGATTTGAGTCGGATGTGAACCGGATCGAACTATGAAGCCTACGATTAATCCGGGCCGTCCGATTCAAGAGCGGCTAGATCTGAGCCATCCGGGACGATCTGAAGCAATCCGAGCTAGGGTTAGGGTTGATCAGGCCATATGATCAAGATCTGAAGGTTTCATCCCAATCAGAGCTAGATCAACCGTTGGATCAAGCAAGGAGGGCTCTAGAGCGTCCAATCACAGATAGAGTTGATCTGGACCATACGTTGCACATCTGGAGGATCCGAGCTACCACAAGGCAGATCCTGACCCCAGATCATCATCATAAAAGTTTGGCTAAAATCAGACCAAGATCTACCGTTGGATCTCCTCCGATCAATCTGGACCGTCCGTTGATAACTATTTAATCAAAAATTTTGGCCGCAGCCCAGTCGTCGCGTTTCCTCGCCGCAGCTTCGTCTTCTTCAGTTCTTCTTCATTTCTTATCAAGTTTTCTTCAATCCAAAGGGGCGCGACCCCTCAATCCTTCATCTAGATCAAGATTTGGATCATTGGGGATAGCTAGGGTGGAAAATTCAGCTCAGATTGCATCCGGACAGAGTTTGTTGAGGGTTTCGGCATCTCTGCTAACCAATCACTGGTTTCTCGTCCACAAGCCAATTCCGATCGTTTGAGCTACTTGTAGGGGTTCTCAGGTGAGCTCAGATGTCCTTCAACTCATCATCGCAAGCCATCCATCGAGATACAAGAGATTGGACTGGAAAGTTCCAGCCGTGTGCAGTTTCAGCTGTTTCCTTCAATCCAAGCTGCGCTCCACTGATTTGCTGTGCCTAGGGGTTCGAAGCCGGCTCTTGCTTGACGACCAAGAAGATTTTGAGCTTAGGGAGAGTTGAGGAGTAGTTTAGATAGTTTAATTTCAGTTTCTTTTAGCTTTAAATTTCGTTTCTGTCTCGTTTCTTATTGTTTCTAAATTTCAGATTCGTTACTTTGGTTAATGCAATTGTTTTGCTTAATTAGGTTTGGTTTCTGCAAGTTTAGTAGCTAGGGGATGTGTTAGTGGATAATTGTTTCTTATTTCAGTGCAAATTGCTTTAATCTGTTGCGTGCCAGATTTCCCTGTTCTTTATGCTGCGTATCAGCTTTTTCCCTGCATATGCATTCATTTTTGTATTTAGTTAGTTATAATTTCAGCAATTTGATTCTGCTTTTAGTTTAGCTACAACTTCAGCAAATTGTTCAGTTTTCCATGTTGAGTATCAAGATTTAAACCTGCGTATCAGTTCTCAGCAATTTTGAATCTGTGCAGAAAATTTCTCTGATTTCAGTTTGTGTATCAGTGTATTTTAAGCTGTTTCTGTTCAGAAATTTTAAGGGTGTATCAATTTCAGAAATCAGCACTGATATGGATCATGTTTAACACATCTTGTGGTGTACCTTGTGCTCAAATTCAGTATGCAGTGTTAGTTTCATGCTCATTGGATCAGTCACTGCATTTCTGCAGTAATAGCACTGATTTGGATCACGTTTTGTTCCAATTGCTTGAGTTTACTTACCTCGAAATTTCCTTGCAAATTGTTCTAGCTAAAGAGCATTCGAATTCAAGCCTTGCGCAGCAGTAAGATTGAATCACTTTCATATCTGAAATCTGAAACTCAATTCTGAAATCAGTCAATTCTGAGTTCTCTTGCATTTGGCTGTGTCGAGATGTTGTGGGCTTAGGGTCATGCTTGTTCAGTCATTTGTTTGGAGTTGAGCTCTCGATTATCTCTGCATTTCTTTGCATGTTCAGTTTTCATTTCTCAGTCTGATTAATAACTCCCAATCTGGACTGATAAAATCAGTTTTAGGCACACAGAAATTCAGTTTGGCACATTGTTTTCAGCTTGCGTGCCAAGCTATTTTAGGCACTGATTTGAATGAGATTTTCACCAGTTTTTCTGGTGTAGGACAGCTACTGAAGTCTATTGATATCATCTTCGGAATCCTTGAGTTTCTTCGCATTGGTTTGCTTTCCGAAATCGTAGCTAGTTTTAGTTAAAGTGTTGGTTCAAATTCTGAATTTCACATGTTTCTATTTGTGTCAAGCTTGTTCATTTTCGAAAATTCAACCACTGCTTTAATTCCATTGCTTGGCATTTTGATTTGCTTTTGAAATCAGAAATCAGCTTCCAAAAATTACTTAAGGGTTTAGATGAGTAAGTGATCCTTTTTGTTGAGTTATCATTGGCTATCACTTGTTAAATTTCATAGTAAGCTATCCTTTTGGTTGATCCTTTGCATTGTGTTTTCAATTCTGAATTTCAACCCAAAAACCCAACATTTATTCGAAACCCAAAAACACAAACGACACCTAAAGACAAGTTCGAATCAAACACGACAACTAGTCCCCGAGAAAAATACGACCTGTGGCCCCTATATTACATTTTCAGTTTTTGATTGTAAAAAGGGTTTCCAGCAGTTATTCATTGATTAATATTTAAATTTGATGAGCCCATACATTTCGTGACAACTTTAATTAGTATATTTGGGCCCGTCACTGCACCACTGTTATTACAAAAGATTGTGTAAAATCTGGGCAAACCAGGAATCACATCCAAGTCCATGATGATGTTCCTGAGCCATACAACTTCCTTAGCTGCCTCTAAGGCTGCCACATACTCAGCTTCCATGGTGGAGTCTGTCACGCCTTTCTGCTTGACACTCCTCCAAACAATGTCTCCACCTCCTAAAGTAAACACAAACCCCGAAGTAGACTTACTCTTGTCCCTGTCTGACTGGAAATTTGAATCTGTATAATCCATAGGGACTAATTGGTCTGCCCGGTAAACCAACATATAATCCTTAGTCCGTCTCAGGTATTTCAATATATGCTTTACCGCAGTCCAATGTCCCTGTCCAAGATTACTTTGATATTTGCTGACCATGCCCACGACAAAACAGATATCTGATCTCGTGCACAACATAGCATACATGAGGCTTCCTACTGCTGAGGCATAAGGAACCGCCTTTATTTCCTCTATCTCCTTTGATGTTTTCGGACACATCTCCTTGGATAGAGGAACTCCATGCTTGAAGGGTAAGAAACCCTTCTTGGAGTTTTCCATGCTAAAACGAGCCAGGACAGTGTCAATATATGAAGTTTTGGATAAACACAACATCCTTTTCTGGTGATCCCTTATGACCTTTATCCCAAGGATACGTCCCGCTTCTCTCAAGTCCTTCATATCAAACTCTTTTGACTGCCAAACCCTTATGTCTGATAACACATTGACATTGTTGCCAATTAATAAAATGTCATCTATGTAAAGTACAAGAAATACCACTACGTTTCCGTCACATCTCTTGTATACACATGACTCATCCGGACTTTGAATTAATCCGTATGACTGGATTACTTCATCAAAGCGGATGTTCCAAGATCGCGAAGCTTGCTTAAATCCATAAATGGATCAAGTAAGCTTGCACACTAGATGCTCTTTTCCCTTTTCAATGAACCCTTCTGGTTGCTTCATGTAGATGGTCTCTTCAAGACTTCCATTAAGGAAAGCTGTCTTGACGTCCATCTGCCACACCTCATAATCCATATGAGCGGCAATAGATAAGAGAATCCGGATAGACTTAAGCATGGCTACCGGCGAAAAGGTCTCCTCATAATCGATACCCACTTTCTAAGTGTCCCCTTTCGCAACAAGCCTATCTTTGAAGGTCTCAACCTTCCCGTCTAATCCTCTCTTTCTTTTGTAGATCCACTTGCATCCAATAGCTTTTACACCATCAGGTCATTCTACAAGCTCCTAGACATGATTAGAATCCATAGATTCAATCTCAGAGTTTATTGCCCTTTGCCAAGAATCTGCATCCTTATCTTGGAGGGTCTCGTCATAGGTCCAGGGATCCGGTTCATGTTTACTAGAGACCAAGTCCAAAGACTCTCCCAAAAACATGAACCTTTCAAGCTGTCTAACAACCCTCCCACTACGACGAGGTACCACATGTGTATCTTCTGTGACACGACGTGCAGTGACTTATGGTGTGTCCTCTTGTACATTTGGTCCTAAGGTCGGAACATCCCCTCTTAACTCTTCAAGCACTAGTCTACTCCTGGGCTTATAGTTCATCACATAGTCATCTTCTAAGAATCTGGCATTCATGCTAACGATTACCTTCTGATCCTCAGGACTACAGAACAGACCACCTTTCGTTCCCTTAGGATAGCCCACAAACAAGCGTACTTCTATACGAGATTCTAACTTATTAGTATCTCCCTTCAGCACATATGCTTGACTATCCCAAATCTAAATATGTCCTAGATTAGGCTTTCGTCCAGTCCACAATTCTATGGGAGTAGAAGGAACTGACTTAGATGGTACCATATTCCGAATATACACAGCCGTATCCAGAGCATATCCCCAAAATGAATCAGGTAAGTCAGAGTAGCTCATCATTGACCTAACCATCCCCATAAGAGTCTTATTCCTTCTTTCTGCCACACCTTCTGTTGGGGCGTACCGGGTGCAGTGAGTTGGGATTGAATCCTAGCTTCTGATAAGTAGGCCTTAAACTCTCCAATGAGGTACTCTCCACCACGATCTGATCGTAGTGTTTTGATGCCTTTACCTTGATGCTTCTCCACATCAGCCTTGAACTCTTTGAACTTATCAAAGCATTCGGACATACGGCGCATCAGGTAAATGTATCCACACCTTGAATAGTGGTCAATGAAAGTGACGAAGTATTCAAAGACACCTCTAGCCTAGATTAACATAGGACCACACAAAACACAATGAATCAGTTCTAGCACATCTTTGGCCATATACCCCTTAGCCTTGAAAGGCCTCTTGGTCATCTTACCTTCCAAGCAAGACTCACAAGTTGGGAAATCTTCCACCACCAATGAACCCAAGGGCCCATCAGCTATCAACCTCTGAATCCTACTAAGGTTAATATGACCAAGCCTAAGGTACCAAAGATATGTCTGATTCATCTTAGAAGGCTCCTTTATTTTATTTAGGTTAGATGATGAGCTATTAACTTCTGTTTGCATCGTGAGAGTCTTTGGTTCTAGAGTGTAGAGATTGCCTACCATCGTACCCGAACAGATAATCTCTCTATTTCTTTTTATAACAACTCTGTTATTAAAAGCAATAGAATATGCATCCTTTATTTACTTAGAAACTGAAACTAAATTCTTTCTAAATGAGGGTAAATATAAGCAATCTTTCAGAACCAACACATTATTCCTCTCAAAAGACAAATAAAAATCTCCCACTGCAACTGCTGCCACCTCCGTAGCCTTGCCTATGTAGACCACGATTTTCCCATCAGCTAGTCGTCGGGTTTCCTGGAACCCCTGCATAGTATTGCAAACATTATCAGTGGCCCCCATATCTATGCACCAGGTACTGGTAGATAGCACCGCTAAACATGTTTCAATGACAAAGCATGAGGAAATACCTTTGTTTTGACGATGGGACAGTCTGCCTTCCAGTGTCCAGTTTGCTTACATGTGAAGCACTTGCCTTTCGGCTTCTTCACACCAGTCCGAGGTCCCTGCGATGCTGCTGCTACTGCCTTCTTGAACCCACCTTGTTTCTGTTGGTGCCGGAAGCACCATATCGAATCTTGTTTTGATATTGGAAAAGGGTTCAAAGTTAAGTATTATTGGTGCTCTAACGATGTTACTCAAGTGTGTAGGAAACGTCCTAGGAACACTAGGCACGAAGTCCTGGTTCTATGAATTGGGCACTAAGTTCTGGCCGAGGGCTGGGCACCGAAGACCAGGTTCGAGGAATTGGGCACTATGTCCTGGCCAAGGGTTGGGCACCGAAGACCTGGTTCAAGGAATTGGGCACTAAGTCCTGGTCGTAGACTGGGCACGAAGACCTGGTGAGTAAAGCTGGACAAAAGTCCAACCGGAGGAGCCGGTTGGCAAAAAGGTAAATTCTCTCGAGAGGAGTAGGTGAGGACGCGTTCCCCGTAGGAGGGAACATTAGGCGTCGGTTCGACCTAGGGTTCCATTTGTTAACGATATTCACCCCCCCCTCTATCGTTTTCTTCGATCCAACAGTATCTTCTTGTTCCTGCCTTTCGGCATAGAAGTAGAAACCTTTAGAGTAACCAAGGCCTACGAGCTCTGACGAAAGAGACCCTCTGCCGCCTGGAGTTCTCCTAGTAGTTCCCCTAATGTATACTCATGCTTGTTCATGTTATAGTTGAGTTGGAACTGCTCAAAACACCTAGGCAAAGACTGAAGTATAATATAGACCTGGGATTCCCCATCGATTTGTGATCCCAGTACCTCAATCTCATTGAGGTGAGCCATCATTTTCAGGACATGATCCCTAACGGGGGTCCCTTCGACCATAGTAGTCATCATCAGGTTCTTCATCACAACCTGCCTAGTAGCCCGACCCTGGTGCCCGAAGAGCTCCTTGAGGTTTAACATCATTGCATAAGCAGTGGGCATGGCCTGATGCTGATGTTGCAATACATTCGACATAGATTCCAGAATGTAGCACCACGCTATCTCATCTTGCTTGACCCACTTCTTAAAGCGCTCCCTCTGCTCTTCACTAGAGTTCTTGCTAGGCTTTTCAGGACAGTCCTCAATGAGCACATATTTATACTCTTCAGCAGTAAGGACAATGTCTAGGTTTCTTTTCCAGTCAATATAGTTAGGTCCAGTAAGTTTGTTCTCCTTAAGTATAGTTGATAGTGGGTTAAAGGCCATTTTGAAAATCCTAAGAATCACAAAATACACTACTTTAGAAAACGAAAATGAATTGATTCCTCTAAATAATAAATTTTCTAAATCAACCAACAACTCAAACACCGAGAATTCGCATGCCATGTTAGTGTGGACATATATGAACACTACATTCGTTAGAGAAGGTTTTACCCATCAATCTTACTATCTTGTCAACCTAACTTTTTGACAAGTAACATTAATAGTTGGTTCACTTCGGCCCTACAAATTATTAGCAGTGACTCCATTAGGGAGGATACTAATAATTGTATCTAAGTGTTTACCATTACATGACACTATGAGAACTATTTACGATTATGTGCCTTCCGTTGGGGAAGTACACACGCTCTTCAATAATTCCCTATAATCTTTTCTGACCTAGTGATCCGTAGAACAAGTCTATCCATTATGGAGGAAGGAACTCAGAGCCAATGCGCGGGCTTGTTCGCATCACATGTCAGATTGTAATGGAGGCCACGGGACCCTTAGGGTCCCTCTGCCACTTAGTAATTTAGTTCGAGGAATTTTTAACAAGCACACATACACGACATGCACATAACCAACATAATGAAAAATGGAAAATCATAGATTTTCCAACTTCTCATGGCTTTGGTCTCTAATGCGCCTCCAATCGTGTCGTCATCTCGTCCGCTCCTCCCATCCTTATGCGCAAGCCATCTTGAGGGATCTCCGAGCCGAAATGACTAGCTAATTTTTTACATCATCAATCCTATACTCCACGAAGGAGTGTACATGAAAACTAGATCGAAAGTAAAATAGTAAGCTCGCCTAAACATGTGACATATTTAATTACAAAAATTAAATACTTCCTAGCCTTGTCAATCTCGAGGATTAATTAATTTACAACAATTGCATAAACATTCACACACATTAAATATTTGGCCATGATAAGTTGGGATCCTGTGACTGCAACACAATGTTAGCCTACGCACATCCACATATCATCCAGCAAAATATAATGTAAGAAAAATGCAAAAAATTAACCAATCCTTAAACACACAAAACCGTAAACCTCAGCTCTGATACCAATTGTTGGGTATGGATTGGCAGGTTTCCCTATGAATACTTGGTCAACCTTGAGAGACCTCTCCATGTCTATGGATTAAAATTTTAATTCGATTGGAGACCCGTCTCCCAACGACCATCTCGTCGTTGTATCGTTCGGTACAAATTACAACTCGGCCAATCACAAATATTGAGCCTTGTAATTCTCCTTACCGAACAACTGTGGAAAAGGTGACGAGTGGATCGCCGGTTCTTGTGTTTACGGTCGGGGTCTAAGTAATTAATTATTAGCAATGATTCAGAATCAAAATAATAAATTAAAACATATAAAATGACGAAGCAAAGTAATAAGACACAAAAAAACATAAGGAGCTTGGGGAGAGATTTATACCTTCCCTTTACCTCGTGGCCTTCTACCTTATGTCCCTCCCCTTCCCGGACATTGTGTGGGTGACGAGCTACTGGGAACCAAGATCACCAAGGCTTTCCAACGAATCAACTCTTCACCAATCCAAACCCTAACCCTAGGGTTTGGAACCGCCGGCCCTTCTCCCCTACTCCTTGCGCCGCCAGCCACCGAGAGGCACCAAGCTCACGCCGGCCACAGGGAAGTGCAAGGGAAGAAGATGAAGGAGAGAACCAAACTTCTCTCCAACCCAAATCTGGCCGAAATCCATCCTTCTCCTCATCTTACGGCAGCGTCGCAACCTTACCTTACGCTGCCTTCCACCGCCCGCCGACCGACCCTCTCTCGCCGCCGAGCTTCACAAAAGGAAGAGTAGGTCCCTTCCATGTCTATGTAGTCTCCAGCCGAGTGATGGTGGTGGGAGGAGGAAGAAAAGAAGAGGAGATGATCTCCTATTCCTTGCACCGGCCAAGAGCCCTAGGAGAGAGAAGAGAGGGAGAGGAAAAGAGAGAGAGCCTTGGGTGGATTAATTGGATTAGGTCTTGGTTTCATGATCCCATAGGGTATTTGTAGGGCTAATGTAGGGACCAAGTGGAGGAGTTGGATCTTGGCCCGCTAAAGGATCTAAACCCGATCCATTAATTAAGATCCATTCCACTAAAGGATCTTAATTGAACTTCCTCACCAACTCCCATATTTTCATATGGGCTCCACATATTATGAGTCGTCTATCCCCCCGTGTTTTAGATATCGAATGCCTGTTAATTAATTTAAATTACTGATAATTTAAATTAATCAACTTCTGGATCATTGATTAGTATCACTCAACCTTATCATCATGTTGGATCATATCCACCTGCAGGGTTTAACATGATGAACCTTTTGAGCTCATCAAGGGGGCATCATCATCCCGACTCACTAGGACACGGATTATGTCAATAATCAATGGCACACCATATAATTAATATTATCTCTCAACTTACTGGTCCTATCGATCTAACAGAATAGATCTCGGCCATTTATAAATCAAAGAAATAATAATTAATAATATGTACCCGTCATTATATCGGGGTTTAGGGATTGTACTCCATAATAAAGTCTGAGATCCAATCCAATTATCAAGTCAGTACAAATTGGATTATCTCTGGTTTTGGTCTTGCTCATGTTGGGTATGGCTTGGCGGGTTTCCTTAGCGAATACATGGTCGATCCGAGAGACCTCCCCATGTCTAAGGATTAAAACTTAATCCGAATGAAGACCCGTCTCCCATCAACCATCTCGTGCCGTATTGAAGGATCCAAATTACAACTTAGCTAATTACCAAAATCGGCCTTGTAATTTGCTCGACCATTCGACCGCGAAAAAGGCCATGAGTTGATCGCCGACTTTTGTTTTTATGGTCGGGGTCCAGTTAATAAATTATTCATCATGATTCGGAATCAAAATAATAAATTAACACATAAAATGACGAGACGAACAAGGCAAGCACATAATTGGCATAAGGATAATCAAAGGAGCATAAGGAAGGATATACCTTTCCGATCACCTCGCGGTCTTCTACCTTATGTCCCTCCCTTCATGGATGTCATGTGGGCGATGATCTACCATGAACCGAGATCACCAAAGCCTCCAAAAGAGCTCTTCTTCTCACCTTGGCCGAAAAAGGAAAACCCCAACTTAGGGTTCCCTAGCCGCCGACCCCTTCTTCCTCTCCCTTTGCGCCGCCGCCCACCGAAGCTTCACCAAGGCCTCCGGACCAGCTGCACACCTTGAGAGGAAGGAGAAGAAGATGAATAAGGAGAGAATTCTCCTTCTTCCTCACCCAAAACCACCGGAAATCTCCCTCCTCCTCTAGCTTGCGGGGACGCCGACCAAGAGGATCCCCTCCTCTAGCTTGCGGCGACACCGACCAAGAGGATCCCCTCCTCTTCTCCACACCACCCGACCACCTTTCTTCCCTCTTCTTGCCTAGCCATAGAAGGAAGAGTCTCCCCTTCCTTATCCCTGTGTTCGGCGAGCACCTGAAGTGAAGAAGAAAGGAGCAAACGAAATAGAAAAGGAGAGACTCCTTTCATTGCGCCGGGTGACCTAGCAGAGAGAACCGAAGGAGAGAAGAGATGGCTTGGGTTATGGATTGTCTAGCCTTGGTTTCATGGTCTCCTAGGGTATTATAGGGCTAAGATAGGGACCAAGAGGAGGAGTTGGATCTTGTCCCACTAATGGATCTAAATCCGATCCATTAATTAAGATCCATTCCACCAAAGGATCTTAATTGAACTTCCTCACCAACGATCCTACAAAAAAAACACCTATATAGGAACGGTTATTTAGGAGTGGTTATAAGACCGCTTTTGAAAATTGACCAATTGAATCGGTTTGAATTAAACCGTTTCTATTGCCTAACTTTTTTGAAACAATTTTAAAACTGCTCTTATTGAATTGTTTCAAAAGCGGTTTGGAAAAATCACTCCTGTAAACTGCTCTTAATAATACAACTATTAGAAGCAATCTTAAAACTGCTGCTATTGGGTATTTTTAGTAGCGGTTCTGGGTTACTAATCGTTCCAATTGCTTTAACTTTTAGGAGCGATGTTCAAATCACTCCTATTGGATTCTTTGAACAAAATTTATATCAAGTGTTGCTATAATTCGCTTATGTTACTCTAATTGTGTACAATTGATTTTTATTCAACATTAATTGTATAGTTTTAGCATCGATTTATATAAACCGGGATTGTAAACCACTCTTATTGCTACAACTATTAGAAACAATCTTGAAACCGCTAATATTGGATACTTTTAATAGCGATTCTATATCAAACATTTCTACTAAAATTATTTTCTATTAATCATATTAAAGTACTCATATATACTTAAAATTTATGGTAAAATAATTTAGATATACATGTCCCTCCCACCAGTCTTGCATAAGCCTATGGGGTCGGCAGAACACTATTTAAATGGATACAAATTAATAATAATAATAATAAATATTATTATTATTATTTTATTTTGATAAATTAAATTCAGTGCTAAAATATGTTATATATTTTTAATTTTTTTTTGACAATAAAAAAGTTTGTCTTATGAAGACTTTAATTGATACAAATTAATATATTTTCTAAAGCGGTAGAATGTTATTTTGCTTATCCTAATCCATCCCAAAGAAAATATGGATTAGGTAAATTATGAGAATTACTAACTTGGATAGTGATAACATATAAGAAAGGGTAGATATCTGATTTCGAGAATTTGATCTTGAGATCTCATGATGACAATATCTTACGTGTTAGCCATCAGTTCATTTCATAGTGACAGTATATATTTTCTAAAGTGATTAGCCAGGTAGGGTAATGTCGAATCTGAAACAATCGGCTTGGTCTCATAGAAGTTTCCCACTCGTCTTAGGGTATACTATGTGAAAATCAAGCATAGACTTCGCCATAGATTACTTCAACGATTTCTTTTAATGAAGTAATATATACTAATCAACTATAGTAATAAAGTTGATGAAGTAAATTCCATTTAGACTTCATAGTTTAAAAATTATTGTTCTCGTAATTAATTTTATCTATATTTTACTTCATAATAAATATTCGATGAAGTAATAAATTATAACATAAAATTTAAATTTGTATATCGAAGTAATAAATTTGTATCAATTAAAATATTTTTTCCCTTAATAATAAATTAACATATTTATATTTATTTTTAAATTAATCATTAAAACCCTAAATCTCCCCCTGCACCTCGCTCTATCCGCCGCCCGACGCACAACGCCTCCCCTCTCTTCTGCACAACGCCTCCCCTCTCTTCCGGTTCGTCAATAAGAATCACTCGTCACGGTAGCCCTGAGCCATCGCACACTCATTTCCATTTCCGCCTCGTAGATCTGTTGCGCTCGCGTCGGGTTCTCTGAGACAGGGTGATGGCCTCCGAAGGTGTGCTTCTTGGCATGGGGAATCCCCTCCTCGACATATCCGCTGTCGTCGACGAAGAGTTTCTTAGCAGGTGATTTTGTGTGTCTTCTTTGCTGGATCTTTTCTGCGGATTTGTGTTTGTCGCTTCTTGCTGTGTAGCTTTTCGTCGGGGATCTGGTGAATTTGAAACATTTCGTGAGCGGATCCTTTTCCTGTTTCGATGAAAACATCTAGTAGTTTTTGGCCCGTTTGTGTTGTGAACTAATAGGATTGATCGTGAAAATTATTTTCCGATTTGATTGGTTCCTTTCTGCAATCTTGTATCGTGGTTCACTTTTCCCCTGATAATGTGATTCGAAGGTACTAGACTCTATTGCATTTTGATTTTGATTTGTTAGTTTTGTTGGGAACACAGATCTGGTAGTACTTCCTAATATCGCTTGTTTAAAACCATATGAAATAGATGTGAAAGTTTCCCTTCTTTTGCCCTGATAGTTTATTGATTTTGATCTAGAACTTGTTTTTGAACTAGTTATTGCCGTTATGTCTAGTTTTTGAATTAGGTATTGCCCTTAACACAGTCACCATGATCTTGATGCACCTTTTATATTCTGAAAATTTTCATATATTATTCTTTATTAACTGAGAGATGTCTATTGATATCTTAGGACTCAGTTTTAATGTCACAGCCAGATCTAATTCTTACGTACAGATCTAAACTAATTTTATTTTCTGGAGCTAAGCGGATGTTAGCTTGTAGAATATAAAATATTCTCAAAATTTTAAACATTTTATTTTTACAATCACTTAGTTAAATGGCTTTGAAGTCTTGTTGGTGGATAACCAAGATTTGGACTAATTGCCCTTTCCTTTAGCTTGTATCTCTGATGAGAAGACTTACCTGTTTGTATGTTTTGTTCTTTCAGATATGACATCAAGATAAATAATGTAATTGTAATTCTGGCGGAGGAAAAACATCTGCCTATGTAGGTTTCTTTTAATATGATTGTTCGAGTGTCTTGACCTTGCAGATTATTTGGTTCCTTTTATTGTCGCCTAAGACACAAGTTGAATGCCAATATTTCTTTTTCTTACCGTTTGTATAATGTCATACAAGTTGAATGCCAATATTCCTTTTACTTTCTTTTTTGGTAATTGCTTTTTTGCTTTCGTGTTGTAGGTTGGTGGCGCTGCGATGTTGGTGTTGTTTGAAACCCCAGCGGGATTTGCCCTGTTCAAGTTTTGGATGAAGGGAAGTTGGACAAAGTCGAGGTATGGATAGACGTGTTTGGATTTTCTATCTCGTCATTGCTGATTTGATCTGGGAGAATGTTGATATGTCATGCTTTATCTCAAGTTATTAGTTTTGTTCACTTTATTTGTTTTCCATCTGCTATTTCAGGATTTATGGAAGGAGTTTACGAGTGCCGAGTCTGCTAGAAAGGTTACTTGACAAGTTCTTATTTCTGTCGTTTTCCCTCCTGATTGCAAATGTTCATTATTGATTAGGTTGTTTCTGACTTTGTTTGAAATGACTATTATGAAACAAATGATTCCGCATTTCACCTAGTAAACTAATTTTTTTTATAAGGAAATTTCAGAGCAGTGCAAGTTGCCAGATGACACTTGTTATTCAGTTGTTTTTTTCTGTTGTCAATATGTGTTTTAAAAATATTCCCCCCTCTTTTGTCAGATTGTGAAGCTGCAAGCTTTCAATAAATTTGAGAACACTTCAGATGCATTATCTGCCGCAACGTTATTGATTGATAGTAAGCCCAGCAAAGGCCTGAGGAAGTTTATACGTGCTCACTGTGATGGTGAAACATTGGCCGTGGCTGATTCAAAACTTGGCAATGTAATAAAGGACAAGCTGGTTAGCTAGTTAATGTGCTTTATCATTGTCTATTTGTCTGGCATGGTTATATGATTTGAGTTTTGCATTCTATGATCTACAGAAAATTGATTGTCTCCACAACAATGCCGTGATGGAGCTGATGAGGGGGCTTAGGAATCAGTTGACAGAACTCATAGCTGGGTTATAGCTGTACAAGATTTAGCTCCAATGAGCTTGGCAGATGTTATGCGGCAACATAGAAGTTCTCCATCAAATGCACATGAAAGTGGTCATAGATCTCCTCCAGTATCAGAGCCAGATAAATATGAGATAGAATTTTGAAAAATAAGTATTTGTCTGATGCTAGTACTTTTAGTAACTAATTTTATGTTAGCATTTGGAGTACTCTTATTATTGTTTTGGAAGATAATTGTTTAATAATGTTATATATTGATTTGGTGGATTTAAATATTAAATATCATGGTTTGAACAACTCCTAAATTTAAAGCTTTAATAGCGTTTTGATGTGCTCCTATTCTCATATTTAGGAGCGGTTTAAAACTGATTCTTAATTTCTAGTATTAATAGCATTTTAAAATCGCTCTTATATCCATGATGTATAGAAGCGGTTTAAAACCATTCGAACACCTAAAGGGTTTTGCAGCGGTTTGAACCGCTCCTAAATTTATAACTACAGAAGCGGTCTGAAACCGTTGTTATATGTATAATATGTAAGATCGATTTCAAACCGTACCTACAAAGTAAGAATAGGAGCGGTTTTATAAGTTTTACCAACAGTTAAGAAAACCACTACTATAAGATATAGGGACGGCAATAAGAGGAGCGGTTTTCAAACCGTTGGTAAAAGTGTAGGAGTGGTTGATAACCGCTCTTGAAAGTCAAAAAAACCACTCCTATATGGGTGTTTTTTTTTGTAGTGAACCTCCATATTTTCATATGGGCTCTATATATTACGAGTCGTCCATCCCCCCCCCCCCGTGTTTAAGATCTCGAATGCCCGTTAATTAATTAAATTACTGACAATTAAAATTAATTATCTTCTAGATCCTTGATTAGTACCACTCAACCTTATCATCGTGCCGGATCAAATCCACCTGCAAGGTTTAGCACGACGAACCTTTTGAGCTCATCAAGGGAGCATCATCATCCTGACTAACCAGGACACAGATTCCGTTAATAATCAATGGCACATCATATTAATAATATTATCTCCTAACTTACCGGGCCTATCGATCTAACAGAATATATCTCGCCCAATGGTAAATCAAAAAATAATAATGAATAATATATGCCCATTATTATTTTGGGATTAAGGGATCGTACTCCATAATATAAACTGAGGTCCTATCCAATTATCAAGTCAGTACAAATTGGATAACCTCGGATTTTTGTCCTGCTCAATTTACTCAAAGCACACTAGTGTAATTCTATGGTCAAGACCAACCACACCTAATTACACTATAACCATTCTGATGGGTTGTCAAATTCCATATCGGTTGTGAGACTCTTATTTATACTAAGCAAGCAACCGATAACATGATCTTCCATGTGACACAACACATTATGTTATCTACAACGCAAAGTAATTGGACTTCGTGCATGTACTAATGTAAACAGGCACCTAGTGTAGTTGTGATTCTCTTTTCATAATAAAGATGTTCATATAAAGAAATCATGTCTTTCAGTATACACATCTAACGATCTCCCACTTATAATTAAAGAGATTGTTGTTCTCAAAATGCCATACATCTGACTCCCTGATCCTCCACATGCCTAATGCTCTCGCTATCAAGGCCTTCAGTGAAAAGATATCCCAGGTTGTCCTCTGATGTAATCTTGGCAGTAATAACTTTTCCTCTCCTGGGTGGTACTTGTGCTCTATGTGTTTACTCGCCTTTTGGGCTCATGATTCCTTCAAGTTTGCAACTGCACCATTGTTTATCACAATATAATGTGATAGCTCTGAGCAAACCAGGAATCACATCGAAGTCCATCTTGAGGTTTCTGAACCATGTAGCTTCCTTTGGCTGGCTCAGAGGCTGCCACTTTACTCAGCTTCCATGGTGGAGTCCATCACGCAGCCGCTGCGCGACACTCCTCCAACCTATGGTTCCACCTCCTAAAGTAAATACAAAACCCCAAGGAATACTAACATTTGCCCCTATCCGACTGGAAGTCTGTATCCATATAACCCATAGGGAATTGGTTTGCCCGGTAAATCAGCTTATATTCTTTAGTCCTTCTCTGGCACCAATATAAGCTTTTACCATAATCCAATTTCCTTGAACTCTGATATCTGCTAACCATGCCCACGACAATGCAGATATCCGGTCTCATTTTTAGCATACATGAGGCTTCCTATAGCCGGTGCTAAAGGAACCGCCATTACCTGCTCTATCTTCTTTGATAATCTAAACATATCTCCTTAGATAGAATAGCTCCATAGTTGAAAAGTTCAAAACTTTTCTTGGAGGCTTCCATGCTAAAACGAGTTAAAACACTGTCACTGTATGAAATATGGGATAAGCACAACATTCTTCTCTGGTGATCCCTTAGAACTTTGATCACCAAGGATGTGCCCTGCTTCTCCCAAGTCCTACATATCATCTGTTTGGACAACCATATCCTTACGTCTGATAATACTTTGTCATTGTTGCCAACTAACAAAATATTTTCTATAGTACAAGAATACTGTTGGTGCAGGCAGCACCTAAATCGAACCTGGGTTTTGATAATGGCAAAGGGTTCAAAAGTTAAGATGTTATGTTGGTCTAACATGTTTACTAAGTGTACAGGAAAGAAGCCCTAGGTACACTAGGCACGAAGTCCTGGTCGAGGACTGGGCACGAAGCCCTAGCAAGGAGCTGGGCACCAAAGACCTACTCGGAAGCTGGGCACGAAGTCCTGGTTGAGGACTGGGCATGAAGCCCTGGCAAGGAGCTGGGCACCGAAGACCTACTCGGAAGGTGGGCACGAAGACCTGGTCAGGTGCATCGGGCAAAAGTCCAACCGGAGGAGCCGGTTGGCAAAATGTAAACTCTCCTGAGAGGAGTAGGTGAGGACGCGTTCCCCGTCGAGGGAACAGTAGGCGTCGGTTCGACCTAGGGTTCCATTTGGGAGACCCAAAGTCAGAACCAAGACAGCTAAGGCTGTATAAACCTAACATTTCTTGCCTTGTTTGTTGTGGAACTAACCTTGGATGCAGGAACCAAAGGAACGTGTTTCTGCAGCTCAGAACGCCCCAAAGGAGAGGGGCAGCAGCTGGGCTAGGCGCCCGGGAGCAAGAATAGTTTCGAAAGCTCACTGAGCCAGGCGCCCTCAAGCTCCCGGGAGCCCTGATTGTCCCAGGCACCCTGGATTCCTCGGGCGCCCCGAGTCCAAGCCAAACAAGTGATCGAAGAGAACTCAGCCGAGAAGCCAGCAGACCAAGTCAATCGGGGCGCCCCCGTCAGCTCCGAGCCCAATTCTGCAGGGATAAGCTTTGACTGAGCTTCGGATGAGTGTTCTTGGATCCGAAGCCACGTGTCAGGCGCCCCCAGCGTCCCGGGCGCCCCCAGGAGCAGTATAAAAGGGGCTTGACCCCTAAGGCTTCGATATCAACTTTTCTAACGCCTCTACGCTCTTCGACTCAAGCGCTCTGCTCCAGAAACCTCCAATCTCGGGATTCAAGCGCCGACGACGACCCTCCGCACCGAAGTACAATCCACAATGGGCGTTGGTAACGAAGAGTATAATTGTTCTTTTTACTACACCATTACTGTACAAATCTTTGTAAAAACTTGCGCGATTATAGAATTGCCCGCAGTAAACGGTCAAGGACCGCGGGCCTTGGAGTAGGAGCCGACTGCGACTCCGAACCAAGTAAAAATCCTTGTGTTTGTGTCTATTTTGTTTTAATTTCCACTGTACATTCTCTTTTCTAATCCAAAACATTTTCACGATATTCACCCCCCCTCTATCGTGTCTTCTCGATCCAACAAGTGGTTTCAGAGTGGGGAAGCTCAAATTTGGTGCAACCACCAATTTGAGAGTTTTTTTCGAATTTTTATGAATTTTTTTTAATCGAATTTTTATCGATAATCGAGGTTGGTGCAACACCACTCGATAATTTCTTTTAATATCGTATTCCCGCACTGCTAATCCAAGACCAAGTCTTGGGATAGTTTTCTTTTGTTATTATTTCAGTAATTACTAAATAGCTATGCAAGAAGGACTCAGTACAGCTAGACCACCACTTTTCAGTGGGGAGGATTTCTCCTACTAGAAGAGTCGGATGGAGGTCCACCTGAAAACTCAGGTGGACATGTGGATAATAATCCAATCTGGACTGGAAATCCCGAAGAACGTTGAAGGAGTGCCACAATCATACATCGAATGGGATACAACACTGAAAAGAAAAATCGAGGTCGATGCTAAAGCAACTCAAACACTCCAATGCGGCCTAACCAAAGAAGAGCTGAACCGGGTGAGACCATTCAATAGTGCAAAGGAACTCTGGGGTAAGCTAATTGAGTTGCACGAAGGGACCTCCGACATCCGAATCAGCGAGAGGGACTTACTACTAAACAAGCTGTACATAATCAAGATGAATGACAGTGAATCTGCAACCCATCTTCACGCCAGAATTCAGGAACTGATGAACGACCTACACACAATCGGTCACAAGGTAGAGAACCGTGACCTGATCAAGTATACTCTTAATGCTTTCCCGAGAAATACTCTGTGGGCATCTATGGTAGATGCATATAAAGTTTCAAGGGATCTTTCTAAAATCAAGTTAGATGAACTATTTTTCGAACTTGAATTACATGAGCAGACTAACTGCACACTGGCCGAGAAAGGCATTGCTTTTATTGTAGGTAAAACTGGAAAGATAACCAAGGAGAAGCCTCAACCTGTACCTGAGTCTGATTCAGACTCAGACTCAGAAGACAGCGAAGGAGATCGACCCAAGCTGGTCCGGCTTGCCTGGAACTACTACAAGGAGTTGAAGAATCAGTCCAACAGAAGAAAAGCCAGCCGAAAGAAGGAAGATCCGGCTGAACCAACAAAAACAAATCAAGTGTAACTTGCTTCGAATGCAACAAGAATGGACATTTCAAATTGGAATGCCCTAACCTGAAAGAAGCCAAGAAGACAAGAAGAAAGAAGGATCTTCAAGCAACGTGGGACGAATCTTCCTCCGAAGAAGAAGAAGAGGACCCACAGTCAAACTTGCTCACCCTGACTGCCTCCGAAGAAATTGAGATCGAGTCAGAATCGGAGCTGGACGACGGAAAACTCACATTATCAGAGGACGGCGAAATCACTGTATGTGGGTTATCTAGAATTCAATTAACTGAATTAATTGCTTACCTTTCTCGCGACTTGCGAAAGCCAAACTCCGAGTCGAGTCCCTCCGACAGGAAGTAAAACTCCTGAAAGAGGGAGCTGACTCTAGATCCTTAACTGAGAAGGATCTGTTGGTGCAGGAAGCACCATATCGAACCTTGTTTTGATATTGGCAAAGGACTCAAAGTTAAGTGTTATTTGTGATCTAATAAAGTTACTCAAGTGTACAGAAACAAAGTCCTAGCGAAGGGCTGCTAGGCTCCTGGCTAAGGACTGCCAGGAAATAAAGTCCTAGCGAAGGGATGCTAGGCACCTGGCGAAGGACTGCCAGGAAACAAAGACCATGCGAAGGACTGCTAGGCACCTGGCGAAGGACTGCCAGGATACAAAGCCCTAGTGAAGGACTACTAGGCACCTGGCGAAGGACTGCCACGATACAAAGCCCTAGCGAAGGACTGCTAGGCACCCAGCGAAGGCTGCTGGGAATCTAAGACCTGGCGAAGGACTGCTAGGCACCTGGCGAAGGGCTGCTGGGAACCGAAGACCTGGCGAAGGATTGCTAGGCACCAGGCGAAGGTCTGCTTGGTACTGAAGACCTGGCGAAGGACTGCTAGGCACCTGGCGAAGGACTGCTGGGCAAAAGTCCAACCGGAGGAGCCGGTTGGCAACAGGTAAATTCTCCTGAGAGGAGTAGGTGAGGACGCGTTCCCCGTTGAGGGAACAGTAGGCATCGGTTCGACCTAGGGCTCCATTTTGGAGACCCAAAGTCAGAACCAAGACAGCTAAGGCTGTATAATCATAACATATTCTTGTTTTATTATATTTGCAACTAACCCTAGATGCAGGACCAAAGGAACGACTCTCTGCAGCTCCGAACGCCTCAAGGGAGAGAGGCAGCAGCTGAGTAGGGCGCCCCGGAGGTCCCGGGCGCTCCCAAGGTCAAAGCAAAACATGTAAAGCAAGAGAACACTTCGGAAGCTCACTGGGGGGGGCGCCCCCATGCTCCCGGGCGCCTCCGTACTCCCGGGCTCCCCGGATGCCTCGGGCGCCCTGGGCTCAAGCCAACGAAGCGGATAGAGTCAAGCCAGCGGACCGAGTCAACCCGGGCGCCCCCTGCGTCTCGGGCGCCCCCAGTCAACTCTCAGCCCTATTCAAGTGGGATAAGGGCTGACCGAGACTTGTTCGGATCGGCTGACACGTGGCGGGGGGCCCCCAACGTTCAGGCGCCCCAGATGGCTATAAATAGCTCCTCGACCCCAAGGCTTCAAACAACAAGTTTTCCAACGCCAATACGCTCTTCAACTCAGGCGCTCTACTCCAGAAATCCTCCATCTCGAGATTCTAGCGTCGATGACGACCCTACGCACCGAAGAACGATCTACACCAGGCGTCGGTAACAAAGAGTCAATTCTTAATTATATTCTTACTGCACTTACTTCTGTACAACTGTTTGTAAGATTTTGCGCGATTATAGTATTGCCCGCAGTAAATGGTCAAGGACCGTGGGCCTTGGAGTAGGAGGCGACCGCGACTCCGAACCAAGTAAATCCCTGTGTTTGCGTTTGGTTTTCGTGTTAATTTTTCGCTGTGCATTCTCTCTCTAAATCCGAAACAATTTACGATATTCACCCCCCCTCTATCGTTTTCTCTCGATCCAACAATTGGTATCAGAACGGGGTAGCTCAAATTTGGTGCAACCACCAATTTGAGAGATTTTCGGATTTTCGAAATTATTTTATTTGTTTAATCTTTCTCGTTAATCGAGTTTGGTGCAACACCACTCGATCTTTTTTGCTTTTTATTTTAAAATAAATAATATCTGTGGGTGGATTTAAAATATTCTTACGCCTTTTTTTAATTTCATTTTTTTTATAATCAGATTGATAAACGATCAATTTTTGAATTTTAATAATTTTTTTTTTTTAATTTTTTTTCAAATTCTTTAGCATTTTTTTTTCAAACTAATTTACTTTTTTCATTATCAAATTATAAAATCAACATTTTTAAAAATTTGTCATAACCTTTTTTTTATTTTACCTCGAAATTCATGCAATATTTTTGTTGGGCTATTTTTTTCCTTCTCCGCACTACTAATCCAAGATCAAGTCTTGGTGCATTTCTATTTTTTTGTGTGTGCATGATTTATCCTTAATGGCCAATCAAGAATGGAACAGTGTTCGTCCGCCTCTATTCTCTGGCGAGAACATCGGAACCTGGAAGGGTCTAATGGAATCCCACTTGAAGGCCAATTTGGATTTATGATTGATAATCCAAACTAGGTTCACATTCCCCACAGAAGATGGAACAGCGATCGCCTGGGACAAATTGGACGAACCAACTCTAAGGAAGATCGAGGCAGATGCAAAGGAGACTGCAATACTACAATGTGGCCTGACCAAAGAAGAATTGAAGCGGGTCGGATCCTTCACGTGTGCCAAGGAGATGTGGGAAAAGCTAATCAATCTACACCAAGAGAGCTTCGATATTGAGATCTTAGAAGAGTCAGCACCCGACTTCAAAGTTGACTCCGGATCAGAAGATGAGATAGAATCCATACTTGACTGCGGATTCGAGCCAGAGTCAGAAGACAAAGTGACTGAGACAAAAATGGTAACCAATTTTGAATTTGTTCCAGAATTACAATTAAATAATCAGACTGATACTATAATGGTCGAGGAAGGTATAATTTCAAGTGCAGGGAAAACTCCAAAGAAGAAGCTTCAACCTGTACCCGAGTCCGGCTCAGACTCGGAATCAGAAGACAATGAGGGAGATCGACCCAATCTGGTCCGATTAGCTCGTGATCATTACAAGAGTACTGGACAAACGATCGGGAAAGGTATGTTTTCAATATTTGAAAATCCAATACTTATCTCAAATAACATGATTAATTCATATAAATTAGTTAAGGCTAATATGTTAGAAAACTTAATTCCCAACCTTGTTGATTTTAAAAAAGCTGAGTATTATTTCAATTATGATGTGACTTAGATAACTTTTTCTTGATTTGCTTGTTTATTTTCTTTTGCAATCTTAATTTTTTTTGGATTTAGGATTGGTTAGATTAAGGACAAACGATTAACTGAAATTTGAACAATATAGTATTGGGTGGCGGTAAGATGATAGTATGTTAGGGAAGCCTTCTCTAATAAGGTCAAGTATACTTGGTCTCTTTAGACTGGTGAAACTAGCCGAGGCTACCGATCCAAGACCCAAACTAGTTAGATCAGAATTTATCAAAAAGTAATTTTGAAGATGAAATTTCACTAAAAGGCTTTGTCTAGGAAAGGGTTAATGATCCAATAAGGCTACAGCCAAAGAAGGCCTTGTGCCTCGCCAAGACCTGGAAGCCAATTTTTGAAATTCAAATTCAATTTACTCTTTGTTAAATTTGAATCTAATACAAATGTTCAGTTAATTTTAGATTCAAATATCTTTTTCCCAAATAAATTTAAATTGGGTTTAAAAATTAATTTAACTTTTTAAAATTAATCATGGCCTTTTCAAAATAAATCATTCTACTAAAACCTATCTCACAAAAACCAATAAGGTCAACATGTTTGATCACGTAGAACTGGGTGAGATATCTAGGACCTAAGAATATATGTCACTATCCTTTTAAATAAAACTCAAAGTGCTTTCAAAAGTTATTCAAAATTATCTCTATTTTTTCAAACTAATTTAGTTTACTATACCCCACTTTTTCATCTCTAACATTTTTTTCAAAATATTGAATTTCATGTTAAATATCACAATAGACTCGTTTTAAATAGAATTTAGGGTTTGTTTAATTTAGTTATTTGATTGGTCAAACATAGGCAACTGAGTCAAACTTGGTCAACATAGTCAACCCTAGTCAACATAGTCAAACATGGATAACACTGAAGTCCCCTAGGACATTAGATTGAGTTGAACAGTACAGGGGGAGTGGTTTATTCTTTTTAATTTTCTTTCAAAATATCTTTGAAAAATTAGTATTATTTCAAAATGGTTTTCGAAAACTGTGCTATCATACCAAATTGTGTTTTCAAAAATCTATCTCCTTGAAAATTATGATACTCAAAAGGCATGTTCGAAATTGTTCCTTTAATTTTGATAAACCCTAAGACTAAGAGGAGGATTAACTTGTGGTCAACAAGCCTCCTAGGACTGTGTCAGATTTAGGGGAAGTCTAAATCAAAAGAAGATTTTCTGACAAGATTTTTTTTGCAATTATTTGTTTTGAATTATTAAATAATTCCTGTGGTTTGAATCAACCCTAAAGACTCAAAGGAAGAGTACTTGTGGTCAACAAGCTTCCTAGGACTGGGTCAAGTTTAGGGGGAAATCAAACTAAAGGATTTGCTAATTTCAAAATAATATGTTTTCGTGTACTGCATTATTTAAATCCGTCTGAAACACATAAGGGAGTTTGTTTAAATACTTTCATTTTTTTAAATACTTATGGAAAATAATATTTACTTGAGTTTGAAGAATTTCCAGGACACTTAGAAAAATATCCTTGTAGTCAAAAAGGTTTCCTAGGATTGTGTCAGACTGGAAAAGAAACAAAGTCAAGTTAAATAGTATCTATTAAAAATAAGATTTTTCAAAAAGTACTTATATTTTTCAAAAATGCATAATCTTCAAAAAGTACTTATATTTTTCAAAAAATACATAATCTTCAAAAGTACTTATATCTTCAAAAATATATAATATCTTTTAAAAGTACTTTTATATAATGTTTTCAAAAGTACTAATATTTTTCAAGGCAATAGTGTTCTAAGTTCATGAATTTTCTAAAAGACTTGCCTACAAATACAATTTTTTTTAAATACCTTTCAAAGTGGAGTTTTGCAATTTAAAGCTTTTTGCTATGCTTTCAAGAATTATGCTAAGTATTTTTATATTTTCAAGACTCTTAAGCTCTGATACATAAATTTTAAATTTTTTTTCAAAATATATTTTTCAAAAAGTTCTTTATTGATATATAGCCAAGGGGGAGAGTTGAAAAAGTGAAATTAAATTTGTCCTTAAACTTTTTCCCCTTTTTAATGAAAGTTTATCTTAGAATTGGTCTAAAACATAAGGAGAAGAGTTTCACATTAAGGGGGAGAGAAAGAAAGAGAAAAAAGAATTTTTTTCAAAAGTAAAGCAAAAAGTTTCTAAGTATCTAAGTATTTCAATTTTTTTAAGTGAAATTTTCCTTAGTAAACAAGATTTGTCTAAGCAAAACTTTTTGAAAATTTTGGCAAATATTTCTAAGTAAAGTTTTTTTTGGAAATTTAGCTTCAAGAATGGAAATTTTGCCTAAGTAAAATTTTTTTGGGGCCTTGTAAGTAAAAGTTTGTTTCAAAATTTAGGCCTGCAAAACTTATCATAATGGAAAATTATCTAAGTGTAAAAAGTTTTGATAGTGAAAATACTTTTACTCTATTTTTGTAAAACACTTTGTCAAAAACATGAAGCACTTAGAAAAACTCAAAAATCCCTATTAGAAACCTTGTTCGCCCATGTATGTTTTTGATATATGTCAAAGGGGGAGGAAGGGTCAAAGTTAAGTATTTTATAACACAAGTATTCAGGGTTTTAGGGGGAGTATGAGAAATAAAAGATTTTTTTCAAAATCTTACCTTATGTTCTTAACTGTTATAAAGTTTTTACTTAACGTTGAATTGTGTATAATTGCTATACTTCATTTTTTACCTTATATTCTTAAATGTTATAAAGTTTTTTACTTAACTTTGAATTGTGTTGCCATAAATCAAAAAGGGGGAGATTGTTGGTGCAGGAAGCACCATATCGAACCTTGTTTTGATATTGGCAAAGGATTCAAAGTTAAGTGTTATTTGTGATCTAATAAAGTTACTCAAGTGTGCCGAAACAAAGTCCTAGCGAAGGGCTGCTAGGCACTTGGCTAAGGACTGCCAGGAAACAAAGTCCTAGCGAAGGGCTGCTTGACACCTGGCGAAGGACTACCAGGAAAATAAGACCTAGCGAAGGACTGCTAGGCACCTAGCGAATGACTGCCAGGATACAAAGCCCTAGCAAAGGACTGCTAGGCACCTGGCGAAGGACTGCCAGGATACAAAGCCCTAGCGAAGGACTGCTAGGCACCCGCCGAACGACTGCTGGGAATCTAAGACCTGGCGAAGGACTGCTAGAGGCACCTGGTGAAGGGCTGCTGGGAACCGAAGACCTGGTGAAGGATTGCTAGGCACCATGAGAAGGACTGCTTGGTACTAAAGACCTGGCGAAGGACTGCTAGAGGCACCTGGCGAAGGGCTGCTGGGAATCGAAGACCTGGCGAAGGATTGCTAGGCACCAGGCGAAGGTCTGCTTGGTACTGAAGACCTGGCGAAGGACTGCTAGGCACCTGGCGAAGGACTGCTGGGCAAAAGTACAACTGGAGGAGCCGGTTGGCAACAGGTAAATTATCCTGAGAGGAGTAGGTGAGGACGCGTTCCCCGTCGAGGGAACAGTAGGCATCGGTTCGACCTAGGGCTCCATTTTGGAGACCCAAAGTCTAAACCAAGACAACTAATGTTGTATAATCATAACATATTCTTGTTTTATTGTATTTGCAACTATCCCTAGATGCAGGACCAAAGGAATGAGTCTCTGCAACTCAGAACGGCTGAAGGGAGAGAGGCAACAGCTGAGTAGGGTGCCCCGGAGGTCCCGGGCGCCCCCAAGGTCAAAACAAAACAAGTAAAGCAAGAGAACGCTTCGGAAGCTCACCGGGGGGGGGGGGGGGGTGGCGCCCCCATGCTCCCGAGCGCCTCTGTGCTCCCGGGCGCGCCGGATGCCTCAGGCGCCCCGGGCTCAAGCCAATGAAGCGGATAGAGTCAAGCCAGCGAGAAGCCAGCGGACCGAGTCAACCCGGGCGCCCCCTGCGTCCCGTGCGTCCCCAGTCAACTCTCAGCCGTATTCAAGTGGGATAAGGGCTGACCGAGACTTGTTCGGATCGGCTGACATGTGGGGGGGGCCAACGTTCAGGGTGCCCCAGACGGCTATAAATAGCCCCTCGACCCCAAGGCTTCAAACAACAAGTTTTCCAACGCCAATACACTCTTCAACTCAGGCGCTCTGCTCCAGAAATCCTCCATCTCGAGATTCTAGCGCCGATGACGACCATATGCACCGAAGAACGATCTACACCGGGCGTCTGTAACGAAGAGTCAATTCTTTATTGTATTCTTACTGCACTTACTTTTGTACAACTGTTTGTTAGATTTTGCACAATTATAGTATTGCCCGCAGTAAATGGTCAAGGACCGTGGCCCTTGGAGTAGGAGCCGATCGCGACTCCGAACCAAGTAAATCCCTGTGTTTGCGTTTGGTTTTCGTGTTAATTTTCCGCTGTGCATTCTCTCTTTAAATCCGAAACGATTTACGATATTCACCCCCCCCCCTCTATCGTTTTCTCTCGATCCAACAGGTTCAAGAAGGAACCTCTACTCAAGTTGAAAACTTGAGAAAGATAACTCCTTGAAAACTCAAGTCAAGGACCTTAGAGAAGCCTTTGAACGATTCACTTCTGGTTGCAAGGGTCTTGACATGATCCTTGGAAAACAGAAGTCGCTTCTAAATCGATCCGGGATAGGCTATCGAACCAAGGCGAGACAAAGGTCATATTATGTTGTACTGAATCAGTCTAGACCTAAAATTCAGGCATGGGTACCCAAACTGTGCCTGAACAAACAAACTGGATCAAATCAGTATTGGATCCCCAAGGAGAAGATTCACATCTTGTCGAACCATTATCGTGGCTTTAGTCCAGGAGGAGCCAAATTAAAAATAATTTTCATAGTTAGATGAATTTCTTTTCTTGTTTTAAATTGCATGATTGCTTGTCTATTTATTTTCTGCAATTTACCGTGCTTAGACCTAGGACTATTAGATTAAGGACCAAACCAATTAATTGAAATTTGAACAACATAGTATTAGGTGGCGGTGAGATGATAGTACGTTAGGGAAGCCATTTTGGTGGAACAAGCCGAAGCTACCGATCCAAGACCCAAACTAGTTAGACCAGAATTTTTCAAAAAGTAATTTTGAAAATGAAATTTCATTAAAAGGCTTTGTCAAGGAAAGGGTTGATGGTCCAATAAGGCTACAGCCAAAGAAGGCCTAGTGCCTCGCCAAGACCTGGAAGCCAATTTTTGAAATTCAAATTCAAATTATTCCTTGTCAAATTCGAATCTAACACAAATTTTCAGTTAATTGTAGATTCAAACACTTTTTTTAAAAATAAATTCAAAACCAATTGTTTTCAAAATTAATTTAACTTCTTCAAAATAAATCATGATTTTTAAAAATAATTCTATCTACTAAAACTTGTCTCACAAAAACCCATAAGGCAAACGTGATTGACAACTCTAGAATGGGCGAGGTGGTAAAATTTAACTTAACTAAAATTTATTTGATCCCTGTACTGTTGTTTAGTACAAACATTAAATCCTGTAGCTTAGAACGGAGTTTACCTAATTATTGCTTGATTAATCCAGTTATACTAGTCAAACCATGGTCAAAGTAGTCAAACCATGGTCAAAATAGTCAAACCATGGTTAAAATAGTTAAACCATGGTCAAAATAGTTAAACCATGGTCAAATGGTCAAACTGGTCAACAATACATCAAAAATTGTCAATTCCTACACAGCTCGGGCGCCCGTGACCCCTCGGGCGCCCCCCCTTCCCCCTTCTCTTTCACCTCGATCAAGACAGAAGGCTGTCTAAGTCAGGCGCCCGAGTCCTCATGGGCGCCCCCAAGGACACGGTCCTCCAGCACTAGGTCACGGTAGAAACTGCTACACTCTGTCTCGGACGCCCGGGACCTCCCGGGCGCCCGACCTAACACTTCTATATAAACCACCCGAAACCCCTTCATTTGCCACACCCAAAACACTTCTCTTCTCTAACTCTTCTCCTTCCAAGGCGACCAAATGACACTCTCGTGCCCTCGACCACTCCACCGCAATCATGCCTCCCCGGATGGTGACTCGGTATCATTTCTTTTGCACTTAGAATTAATTTCCTTATCATCTTTTCTCTTAAACACATGTTTATTATTATTTTAAAAAACATCGTGCAAATCAATCAAACCCCAGGACTGAACCTAGCCCCGACCCTAGGTTCCCGACCCTGGAACTTTGCAATAAGTTTGCTAGGACAACGTATAAACCTATAAAAATGAGTTACCTAAATAGGCAATTCTTCACTCAATCTTGTCCATTGGCCATGAATGTTATCAACTTTTATCAACTAGACAACCTTGTATGCTGCACTCATCCCATTAACACAACCCTATGTGCAGAATTCTACAACAACATAGTTAGACAGAATGCCCTTATGTTTGTCACCACAGTTCAAGGGATGCCCTTGACAATAACACCTTCGTTGCTCAACCGATTTCTTGGACTACGAGTCTCTCAGTCCACCTTCTGCTGTTATCCCCCTAGAGATCCTCCCTTTGATGCTCCCTACTCTCACATTGACCTAGACACTCTATACTCCTACTTTTATAGGGATGCTAGAAACCCTTTGGCTAGACGATTTCAGTATGTTGATCTTCATGTCCAGGACTACGCTCTTTATAGAATTCTAGTCCGCTGCATTCTACCTTTATCCACTAGGGACGTCGCGACCATGCGACCATTCCGCACCTTCCTATTATACGCATTGATCCATCACCTAGATATTGACATTGGACTCCACATGTTCCACACGATTCTATATGCGTCTAGTGTTACCACTCAGGGGCGGGTACGCACCCCTTACTGCCATATCATCACCTCCATTCTTCATCATCAAGGTCGTAACATCACCGATGGAGAGATGACCGCGATGACTGAATTTGATGAGATAGGTTTTAGGAACTTTTCCCTAGCGGGCATAGGGTCTCGGGTACCGGGGTTTTATCATGGAGACGTCAGCGAGACGGACCCCAGATCGACTTTGATGAGGAGATAGAGGTCGATGTCGTAGATCTGGCGGCCGAGATTCGAGAGCAGATAGACGAGCCTCCACCTCCGACGACTGCCGAGATGCTAGCTCTACTTCGGACAGAGGTACACAGTCTGAGGGAGGAAGTAGAAGCTAATCACGCAGAGTATATGGATGCTCGCAGAGCCGATCAAGAGACTAGCGACGCACGGTATCATGAGATGATGTCGCTATTTCGATCCTGGCAGCCCAGTTCATCTGATCGTCCCGGTCCCTCCTCCTAGTTTAGATTGGCATTGTACTATTGACTGGTTGACTACCCATACTCAGTAGAGTTGACTTGTATTTGACTGTGATGTGACTATGCTGGTTCTCGCTTTGACTAGTTGACTAGTTTCTTTATTAATTGATCTTTATCAGTGGTTATGCTTGGTAGAATAGGTTTCCTCTACATCTATTTTGATAAAATTGTTTTATTACTTATCAGTTTCTACTTAATTTGAATTTTTTTATTTTTAAAACCAAATTTTCGACTTAGTTATTTTTGAAAAAAACTACCCCCCTTCAAAACTAGGGCTTTTTTGGCAAATGGACTTAGCTTAGGCCCTAACCCTAGAACTGCATGCACCTATAGATCTAGAAGCCATCATCTCACAAGCACCTTAGGGTACTTTTGATTGATAACCTAGAATGGGTTGAGATGCTTAGGTCTTTGCCTTAATTCAAGATGCTTTAAGTCAGTACATCTGCAGTAATTGGGGCACTAAATACAGATTAAACAGTAATCAGGTTAAGTGTCAAGCTTAGAAAATCTAACTTGAACAGAACACTTAACTTGACTAACCCTAGCGAAAACTATTATTTATAACAGTTAGTAAATAGCTAATTGGGTTAGACAGGACTCGAAAGAGATAAGTCAAATTGATTTGGTCCAGTTTATACCTTGAATTGGTTCAGTACATCACATTACTTCTTTTACTATATTCTTTTGCTATTGTTTTGCTATATTGTTTTGTTATATTATTTTTTGATATATGGCAAAGGGGGAGAGATTGGAAAGGAGAGTAGGTTTTTTTTCAATTTTTTTTTTTCAAAATTCAAAACCTTATTTCAAAAAGTTGTTTTCAAAATTGCTTCTAAGTACTTGACTTAGGTTATTTTTCAAAATTATTTCTAAGTATTTAACTTAAGTCAATTTTCAAAATTACATAAGCTAATTTCAAAATTTCTCCAAGTACTTATCTTAAATGTCTCTAATTAAAGAAATTTCAGTTTTTCTAAGTATTAAAAAAACTTCAGAAGAAGTTTAGAAAATTTTCTAAAATGCGAAAATTAAGTATTGACTTGAAAATTTTCTAAGTATAAATTCTGTAAGTACAAATTTTCCAAGTGCCTAACACAAAAATTATTTTTGGAAAATAATTTCTAACTTATATTTTTTTTAAAAGACTCTAAGTGTTGAAAAATAAATTCCCTTTTAGACTTAGAAATTTTTTTCAAACCCCACGAACCGTTGAAAAATCTAGGAGGAGATTCCTTCCAGGGGGAGGAAGCTAAGTTGGCATCATACCAATTTTTTGTTAAACTTAACTTTTTGAACCGGGTTGCCATAAATCAAAAAGGGGGAGATTGTTGGTGCAGGCAGCACCTAAGTCGAACCTGGGTTTTGATAATGGCAAAGTGTTCAAAAGTTAAGATGTTATGTTGGTCTAACATGTTCACTAAGTGTACAGGAAAGAAGCCCTAGGTACACTAGGCACGAAGTCCTAGTCGAGGACTGGGCACGAAGCCCTGGCAAGGAGCTGGGCACCGAAGACCTACTCGGAAGGTGGGCACGAAGTCCTGGTCGTGGACTGGGCACGAAGCCCTGGCAAGGAGCTGGGCACCGAAGACCAGCTCGGAAGGTGGGCACGAAGACCTGGTCAAGTGCATCGGGCAAAAGTCCAACCGGAGGAGCCGGTTAGCAAAAGGTAAACTCTCCTAAGAGGAGTAGGTGAGGACGCGTTCCCCGTCGAGGGAACAGTAGGCGTCGGTTCGACCTAGGGTTCCATTTGGGAGACCCAAAGTCAGAACCAAGACAGCTAAGATTGTATAAACCTAACATTTCTTGCCTTGTTTGTTGTGGAACTGACCTTGGATGCAGGAACCAAAGGAACGTGTTTCTGCAGCTCAGAATGCCCCAAAGGAGAGGGGTAGCAGCTGGGCTAGGCGCCCGGGAGGTCCCGGGCGCCCAAGGTCAAAGCCAAACGAGCAGTTCAGCAAGAATCGCTTCGAAAGCTCACTGGGCCAGGCGCCCTCAAGCTCCCGGTGCCCTGATGGTCCCGGGCGCCCTGGATGCCTCAGGCGCCCCGGGTCCAAGCCAAACAAGTGATCGAAGCGAACTCAGCCGAGAAGCCAGCAGACCAAGTCAACCGGGGCGCCCCAGTGTCCCGGGCGCCCCCGTCAGCTCCGAGCCCGATTCTGCAGGGATAAGCTCTGACCGAGCTTCGAATGAGAGTTCTCGGATCCGAAGGTACGTGTCAGGCGCCCCCAGCGTCCCGGGCGCCCCCAGAGCAGTATAAAAGGGGCTCGACCCCTAAGGCTTCGATATCAACTTTTCTAACGCCTCTACGCTCTTCGACTCAAGCGCTCTGCTCCGGAAACCTCCAATCTCGGGATTCAAGCGCCGACGACGACACTCTGCACCGAAGTACAATCCACACCGGGCGTCGGTAACGAAGAGTATAATTGTTCTTTTTACTGCACCATTACTGTATAAATCTTTGTAAAAACTTGCGCGATTATAGAATTGCCCGCAGTAAACGGTCAAGGACCGTGGGCCTTAGAGTAGGATCCGACTGCGACTCCGAACCAAGTAAAAATCCTTGTGTTCGTGTCTGTTTTGTTTTAATTTTCCGCTGCACATTCTCTTTTCTAATCCGAAACATTTTCATGATATTCACCCCCCCTCTATCATGTCTTCTCGATCCATCAAATACCACTACGTTTCCGTCACATTTCTTACATACACAAATCTCATCTGTCCTTTGAACAAATCCATATGAATGGATTATCTCTTCAATGCAGATGTTTCTCGTCATAGGTCTAGGGATCGTGATTCATGGTCGCCAGGGACCGAGTTCGAAGACTCTCCCAAGAACATGAATCCTCCTGGTCGACTAACAACCCTCCCACTACGGCGAGGTACCACCTATGTATCTTCTGTGACACGCGGTGCAGTGACTTGTGGTTTATCCTCTTGTACAGTTGGTACTAAGGTCAGATTGTCCCCTTTAAATTCTTCAAGAACTAGTCTACTCATGGGCTTATGGTTCATCACATAGTCTTCTTCTAAGAATCTGGTATTCGTGCCAACGATTACCCTCTGATCCTTAGGACTATAGAACCACCTTTCGTTCCTCTAGGATAGCCTACGAACAAGCGCACGAGATTCCAATCTTATCAGTATCCCTCTCAGTACATGTGCTGAGCTATCCCATATCCGAATATGTCTTAGACATGACTTTGGCCCAATCCACACTTCTACAGGAATATAAGGCACTGACTAGATGGTATCAAGTATGCACGCTGCCGTTTCCAGAGCATATCCCCAGAACGAATCTGGCATCTCGGAGCAACTCATCATTAACCTAACCATCTTCATAAGAGCCCTTTTCCTTCGCTCTGCTGCACCGTTCTATTGGGGCGTATCGGGTGTAGTCAATTGGGATTGACTCCCAACCTCTGATAAATATGTCCTAAACTTTCCCAAGAGGTACCCACCACCATGATCCGATCGTAGTGTCTTGATATTTTTACCTTGATGTTTCTCCACAACTGTCTTAAATTCTTTGAACCAATCAAAGATTCAGACTTGCGACCATCATGTAAACGTATCCATAACTTTGAATATTCGTCTCACGAAGTATTCAATGCTACCTCTATCCTGGATAGTCATAGAACCACACAAATCAGAATGAACCAATTCTAACATATCTTTGGCTCTATACCCCTCGGCCTTGAAATGCCTCTTAGTCATCTTACCTTTCAAGTAAGATTCAAAAGGTTGGGAAGTCTCCCACGCACCTATGAACCCGAGAGCCCATTGGCTATCGACCTTTGAATCCTACTAAGATTAATATGACCAAGCCATAGATTACAAAGACATGTTTTGTTCATCTCGGAAGGAATCTTTCTCCTACTTTCGTTAGATGATGAGCTATTAGCTACTATTTGCTTTCTATTCCACTTTTCACAACAAAAAGCAATAGAATATCCATTATTTCATAAACTGAACCAGAGTTCTTTCTAAAATTAGGTACATAAAGCAATCTTAAAACCAAAACTTTATCTTCTAAAGACAAATAAATAACTCCATTGCAATAGTAGCCACCTCCGTAGCATATCCCTTGTAGACAGTAATCTCTTCCTTTGCTAGTCGTCGGGTTTCCTGAAACCCCTGCAAAGAATTACAGACATGTTTAGTGGCTTCCGTATCTACCCACCAGGTACCGGTAGACAACTCCGCTAAACATGTTACAATGACAAAAAAAAAAGATATACCTTTCTGTTGACAATGGGGATAGTTCGCCTTCCAGTGCCTAGTTTGCTTGCACGTGAAGCACTTGTATTTCGGCTTCTTCATGCCAGTTCGAGGTCCTTGTGATGCTGCTGCCTTCTTGAACCCTCCTTGTTTCTTCTTCTTCCTACTTTTCGGCTTAGAAGAGAAGAAACCCTTTGAGTCACTAAGGCCTGTGAGTTCTGACAAAAGATGGCCTCTGCCGCCTGAAGTTCTCCTAGCAGTTCACCCAACATATAATCCCTTTTGTTCTTATTAGAGTTGAGCCTGAATTGCTCAAAACTACTTGGTAGAGTCTGGAGTATAATATTGACCTGGGATTCCCTGTCGATCTGTGCTCCCGGTACCTCAATCTCATTGAGGTGAGCCATCATCTTTAGAACATGATCCCTTACGAGTGTCCCTTCAACCATAGTGGTTGACATCAGACTCTTCATCGCGGTTTGCCTAGCAGCTCGACCTTGGTGCCCGAAGAGATATTTGAGGTTCAGCATCATGCCACTAGCAGTGGCCATGGCCTGATGCTGATGTTGCAGCACATTCGACATAGATGCCAGAATGTAACACCGCGTCATCACATCTGTCTTTTCCACTTCTTGTAACGCTCCCTCAACTCTTCACCAGAGTCCTCTCTAGGATCTTTCGGACATTCCTCGAAGAGTACAAATTTGTACTCCTCAACAGTGAGGACAATGTCAAGGTTCCTCTTCCAATCTATGTAATTTGGGTCAGTAAGTTTATTGTCCTTAAGAATTATTGTTAGTGGGGTAAAGGCCATTATGAAAAACTTGAGAATCACAACATACACTACTTTAGAAATTGAAAACAAATTGATTCCTCAAAACAATTAATTTTCGAAATCAACCAACACCCCTATACACTGAGAAATTCATATGCCACGATGGTGTGGACGTATACGAACCCCTGCATTCGTAAGAGGAGATTTTACCCATCGATCTTACTATCTTGTCACCCTAACTTTTTGACAAGTAAGATCAATAGTTGGTCTCCTTCGGCTCTGTAAAATAATAGCAGTGACTCCGATGGGGAGGATACCATTATTTGCATCTAAGTGTGCACCATTACATGACACTAAGAAAATTATTTCTGATTATGTGCCTTCCGATGGGGAAGTACACATGCTCTTCAATAATTTTCTATAGTCTTTTTCGACCCAGTGATCCGCAGAACAAGTCCATCCGATAGGGAGGAAGACACTCAGAGCCGACGCGCAGACTTGATCGCATCACTTATCGAATTGTAATGGAAGTCGTGGGACCCTTAGGGTCCATCTCCCACTGAGTAATTTATCTTGAGGAATTTTCTAGCACAACCACACAACCAAGCACATAACCAATAACATGAAAATAAAATGAAGAAAATCCTAGATTTTCCAACTTTTATGGCCATTGGTCTCTAATGCGCCTCCAGTCGTGTCGTCACTTCGTCCGCTCCTTTCATCCTTCTGCGCAAGCTACCTTGAGGGATCTCCGAGCCGAAATGACTACCTAATTCTTTACATAATCGATCCTATACTCCACGAAAGAGTGTACATCAAAACTAGATCGAAAGTAAAATAATAAGCTCGCCTAAACATGTGGCGTATTTAATTACAAAAATTAAATACTTCCTAACCTCGTCAACCCCGAGGATTAATTAATTACAAAAATTTGCAAATCAATCACACAACACATATTTGGCCATGAAGTTGGAATCTCGTGCCTGCAACACAAAGTTAGACTACACACATCCACACATCTTCCAGCAAAATAAAATGTATGAAAATTGCAAAAATTAACCAATTCTAAACATACAAAGCCGGAAACCTCAGCTCTGATACCAATTATTGGGTATGGCTTGGCGGGATTCCTTAGCGATTACCTGGTCGATCCGAGAGACCTCTCCATGTTACAGATTAAAATTTAATCCGAATGAAGACCCGTCTTCTATCGACCGTCTCGTGCCGTATCGAACAATCCAAATTACAACTTAGCCAATTACCAAAATCGGCCTTGTAATTTGCTCGACCGTTCGACTGCGGAAAAGATCATGAATTGATCATCGCTTTTGTGTTTATGGTTGGGGTCTAGTTAATAAATTATTCATCATGATTCAGAATCCAAATAATAAATTAACAAACATAAAATGACGAGACGAACAAGGCAAGCACATAATTGACATAAGGATAATCAAAGGAGAATAAGGAAAGATATACCTTTCCGATCACTTCACGGTCTTCTACCTTATGTCCCTCCCTTCACGGACGTCGTGTGGGCGATGATCTACCATGAACCGAGATCACTAAAGCCTTCAAAAGATCTCTTCTTCTCACCTTGGCCGAAAAAGGAAAACCCCAACCTAGGATTCCCTAGCCGCCGGCCACTTCTTCCACTCCCTTTGTGTCGCCGCCCACCAGAGCTGCACCAAGGTCTCCGGACCGGCTGCACACCTTGAGAGGAAGGAGAAGAAGATGAAGAAGGAGAGAATCCTTCTTCCTCACCCAAAACCGCCGGAAATCTCCCTCCTCCTCTAGCTTGCGGCGGTGCCGAGCAAGAGGATCCCCTCCTCTTCTCCACACCACCCGACCACGTTTCTTCCCTCTTCTTGCCTAGCCACAGAAGGAAGAGTCTCCCTTTCCTTATCCCTATGTTCAGAGAGCACCTGAAGTGAAGAAGAAAGGAGCAAACAAAAGAGAGAGGAGAGACTCCTCTCTTTGCGTCGGGAGACCTAGGTGAGAGAACCGAAGGAGAGAAGAGATGGCTTGGGTTATGGATTGTCTAGCCTTTGTTTCGTGGTCTCCTAGGGTATTTATAGGGCTAAGGTAGGGACCAAGAGGAGGAGTCGGATCTTGGCCCACTAATAGATCTAAACCCGATCTATTAATTAACAACCATTCCACTAAAGGATCTTAATTGATCTTCCTTACCAACCCCCATATTTTCATATGGGCTCTACATATTACGAGTCGTCCATCCCCCCGTGTTTATGATCTCGAATGCCCATTAATTAATTAAATTACTGACAATTTAAATTAATTAATTTCTAGATCCTTGATTAGTACCACTCAACCTTATCATCATGTCGGATCAAATCCACCTGCAGGGTTTAGCACGATGAACCTTTTTAGCTCATCAAGGGGGCATCATCATCCTGACTAACCAGGACATGGATTCCGTCAATAATCAATGACACATCAGATTATTAATATTATCTCCCAACATACCGGGCCTATCGATCTAACAGAATTGTTCTCGCCCATTGATAATCAAAGAAATAATAATTAATAATATATGCCCGTTATTATTTCGGGATTAAGGGATTGTACTCCATAATATAAACTGAGGTCCTATCCAATTATCGAGTCAGTACAAATTGGATAACCTCGGGTTTTGGTCCTACTCAATGTACTCAAAGCACACTAGTGTAATTTTATAGTCAAGACCCACCACACCTAATTACACTACAACCATTCTGATGGGTTGTCCAATTCTATCTCGGTTGTGAGCCTCTTATTTATACCAAGCAAGGAACTGATAACATGATCTTCCGTGTGACACAACGCACCATGTTATCTACAACGTAAAGTAATTGGACTTCGTGCATATACTAATGTAAACAGGCACCTAGTGTAGTTGTGATTCTCTTATCATAACAAAGATGTTCATATAAAGAAATCATGTCTTTCAGTATACACATCTAATAGCTCAATGTACTCAAAGCACACTAGTGTAATTTCTATGGTCAAGACCAACCACACCTAATTACACTATAACCATACCGATGGTTTGTCCAATTCCATCTCGGCTGTGAGCCTCTACTTATACTAAGCATGGAACTGATAACATGATCTTCTGTGTGACACCACACACCATGTTATCTACAATGCAAAGTAAAGGACTTTTATGCATGTACTAATATAAACAAGCACCTAGTGTTGTTGTGATTCTCTTTTTCAAAATAAATATGAACTTATATATAAAAGAGCAAATCTTTTAGTATCCACATCTATCAGGGTTTCAGGTGAAACCTAAAAGTCAGGACCAAGACATCACTAACTATAATCCATACTTGCATTAAATTCTATTTATATTATTGTATGGAACTAACCCTTGTTGCAGTTGAAGATGTTGACTAAGTTGGACAAGGGCGCTTGAAAGGGACTCAGGCGCCAGGGAGCTGGTTGCGGGTGGATGAGCTGGTGCAATGGTCAAGCTTACATGGCGAGTGCTGAGTGGAGGAGCCACGTTAGCACTCAAGTGCCTGAAAAGGGATTAGGGTGCCTGAGCCAAGATAGAGTATGACTGTGCAACGGATAGAGTTGGCGTCCGAATCACTGTGACTAGGGCACTTCAATGGCCATTGAGGCTGTAACACCCCAAAATTTCCCATATGAAATATTATGAAATATTATTATTAAATATTATGAATTCATGAATATGAAATATTATGGAATTCATGAAATATTATCATGAAATATTATGAAACATTATGAATTCATGAATATGAAATATTATAGAATTCATGAAATATTATCATGAAATATTATGAAACATTATGAATTCATGAATATGAAATATTATGAATTCATGAAATATTATTATTAAATATTATGAATTCATGAATATGAGATGTTATGGAATTCATGAAATATTATTATGAAATATTATGAAATATTATGAATTCATGACATATTATTATTAAATATTATGAATTCATGAATATGAAATATTATGGAATTCATGAAATATTATTATGGAATATTATGAAATATTATGAATTCATGAAATATTATTATTATTATGAAATTTCATGATGGGCTTGGCTTAATGGGCTTGGATGTGGTTTAGTGCAAAATGAAATAAAAAGAAGATGTCGAAAGGAGGAAGCAGGGATTGAACCTTAAACCTCCTAGTTGCACTAGCAATGTCTTAACCATTGTACCAAGCCATATTTCATGTAGAGGGAATAAGAAACATGCTTGTTAAAAACTAGGGAAGTGAAGAGACATGTCTCTTCATGAGAAAAGTATAAATAAGGGAAAGAGAAGTTGGAATAACTTCCTCTTCTTCTTCCCCTTCACCCTCACCACCGAAATTCCCTTCTCCCTTTTCATTTTTGAAACACCACCCTAGGGTTCCAACCCTAGGGAATTGGAAGGAGGAAGAAGTCTACAAGGGTCTTACCCTCTACTAGGGTCAAGGGTTCTATAGAAGTGCTAGGAAGGAGAACACTCACCTTCCTTCAACCAAGGGCACCTTAAGATTTTAGAGAAGGAGAAATTCAAACGAAAGGATGTAAGTAATCCCCTCACCTGCATTACAATAGTTTCGAGTGCCTAAAATGGTTTAAACATAGGATGAAGCTCTTGATATTTTCGGCCAAGAAGGTTTTTAGGGCTTGCGAGAGTTTAAACTACTCTTATACTTGCATATGTATTTCCTCATGATGTGTGACTAAATAGATGATGATAATATGATGTTTTCCTTGTCCTTAAGCCCCCAAAAACCCGGAGTAGGCTTGCTGGAATTTTCGGTCAAGGACCTCTTTTAGGGCGTAGAGAGGTTTAAACTCCTAGTATGCTTGATAATGACCCTTCCTATGATATGTAAGATGATATATGATGTAAATATGGTTTATTCATGGTTTTAACATGCTTGGAAACTAAGGTATGTATGCTGGAATTTTCTGTAAAGAATGATAAGTAGGACTTAAGAAGGGGTAACAACCCCAATATGCCTTCTAATGTCTCCCCTATGATGCCTACCTTAATGTATGATGTTAGTGTAATGTTTTTCATGGTTTATCATGCTCTAAACATAGAGTTTATATACTGGAATTTTCTGTAAAGAATGATAAGTAGGACTTAAGAAGGGATAACAACCCCAACATGCCTTCTAATGTCTCCCCTATGATGCCTACCTTAATGTATGATGTTAGTGTAATGTTTTTCATGGTTTATCATGCTCTAAACATAGAGTTTATATGCTGGAATTTTCTGATTAAATAAGAATGTGGGCTAAGGGGGAAGCTACAACCCCAATTAGGCACGCCAAGGATACTCATGATATGCTATGAGTAGTATAGGTGATAACATGTCTTCTCCCATGCTTTTTCATGCTCTAAGAATCATGATGTACATGTCTATGTTTAAGCTCTTTAAGCACTCTTATGTTAAGCATGGCTTATGTATGATGAAATGCCTAAGAGATGCTTCCCTGTAAGTCGGGACTAAGAGCACTCTTCATGATAAGATAAGAGGCATGCCATGCTCATGATATGACAATGATGTGATAGGTTATGATGATATGCTTATGATATGATAAGAATGTGCTATGCAACCCTAGGTCGACGGACTATGAACGGACCTAGTAAGAAACAAGAATATGCTATGCTTATGATATGATAAAATCCATGTATGCTATTTTACTTTGTATGGCTTGTACCGGATCCTAGCAAGGTCCACGGGTGGGCTCCGGATGCAGCCCCTAGGTCGACGGACTATGAACGGACCTAGTAAGGGGATGGGCTCCCGAGAAACCCCTAGGTCGACGGACTATGAACGGACCTAGTAAGGGGATGCCCCTAGGTCGACGGACTATGAACGGACCTAGTTTCCCTAGTAGGTTAGAGACTAGCTACCTCGGCCTATTAGGGATGCGCGCATTATGTATGTATGTAAGAGGTACAAGCCGGGATCCCCCAATGATGATGGATGTATGTTTAAGTACCTATATGTATGATTTTAAGAAAAGCATATGCATGAACTCATCCTATGCATGTTTTCAAAAGAGCATCTTGCATTTGCATTTCTTGTCATGACTATATGACTATTATGCTATAAAGGTGAATTATGTTAAGTTCAAGTATGCTTCTTATGATAAGTACATATGCTCCCTTATGCTATGTTAAGTTAAGTGTTTTAATGCTATGCACTATTATGACATGATGTTTTCTCTACTTGATGGAACGTATGATTTTGTGAGTAGGAAAGGATCTTACTAAGCTATATGCTTATAGTTTCCATGTTTCCCTTGTACTGCAGAAAAGGGTAAGGAATGGATAAACTAAAGGGAGCAGCAGAAGGGGCAAAGATGTGTGTGGTGGTGGCATGGTGGAAGAAGATCTACTCATGTTTTATTTAGTTATGCATATGCTGAGTATTGCATGTTAAATGTTGAATCATACTTACTAAGTTGCTACTTGCAGATAATTAGACTCATATGGATATTTCATGCTCACTCTTGCTCATATGCTAAGTACTTAGTTTATACTTGCTAAAGAACTTTAGTATTATGTTATCCTTCCTCATACTTACTCCTTTGTCTTAAGAAATGACCATGTGGCATGCTTCTATTATGCAAATAAGAATGTGAAGGTACCTAGCATGCTCTCCTCAATGTCTAAGATGTTTAAAAGGTTTCATGCCTTACATGTTCAAGTACAAGATTATACATGTATCATGTTCAAGTTTCAAGTTTCAAAATGCTTCCGCTAAAACGAAAAAAAATTATGTTCGCGTAACCCTGCCCTAGTGTGAGAAGGGAGGGCGTTACAGAGGCACCTGAATCCTCACTATATAAAGGAGTCGAGGCAGCACCCGAGGACATTAATTCTAACTCTGCAATCACTTTTCTCTGTTGTGTACTACGCAGTCGAAGCCTCGAGAAATGCTGGAACTCCATCCCACTCTTCGTGCAAAAGTCTTCAACTCTTCAAAGGAGTCAGTATATTTTGTTTTAAGTTTTGAACACTAAAGCATTGTAATTTATACATTCTCTCATTGATTAGTGATTGCCCAACGCAAATGATCAAGGATCGTGGGCCTTGTAGTAGGAGCTGATCAAGACTCCGAAGCAAGTAAAAAGAACTTGTGTTAGCGTGCTGTGTTCTATTTTTCCGCTGTGTACTAGTTCAAATCCGAAAGTTTTTCTAAGCGATATTCACCCCCCCCCCTATCGCTCATCTCGATCCTACAGGGTTGGCAAAAGTTAAGCTCTTCTGAGAGGAGTAGGTAAGGGCATAGTAGGCGTCATTCTAAGCTGGATTTTGGTTGAAACCTAAAAATCAAGACCGAATAGCTTGAGCTATCCAATGCATTTTTATTTATTATACATATATTTTACTTGTGTATCTTCATCAAAACAAAGAAAAGGATGGCTAGAAAATGGATTCTAGGCACTAATGAGCATAGATTAGATATGTTTTTATTCAATTATTAATGCTCACTCACTTATTTTTCTTGTATCAAGTATACATTATTGTACCCCTTCTTATCGTTTTAATGAGCATAATTAATTAGTGAATCATATATCATCTATGCTAATGAACCATATATAATCTACACACATCGCACCCCAAATCTTAAACCTTTGCTTATCCTCAAGCAAAAACTCGCAATCTAAACTTATGTGTCAGTATAGTGCATCATCATTGTTAGGAAATTAATCTAACTCTACCAAGCAATTTTATTAATAAGCATGATGCCAAAACAATCCGAGTATGACCTAAATAGTAGTTCTCTGTGCTCAGTGTTGTAACTGCCCATAGTCATTCATGTTTTAATCGCTATGCCTAGTCAAGTCATCATTTAACTGTGCTCCCGATGTGTTATATATGGTAAATCAGAAATTGCACCAGAAAATTTTGGAGACTTCAAGGGGTTTCTGAATCCCATGTTTGGAGGTTTAAGGGGTGTAAAAACTTTAATACCAAACTTTAAGGGGGTTAAGTGTTTAAGGGACTAGGAATTTAGGGCAGAGAGTGAATATCCAAAGATGAAGGGGGTATTCTCAAAATGGGCAGCTCACGAATGCAATCTCTAGCTCGATGATCTATGATTCCCTTCCTCTTGTTGTGTCGTGATCAGTGTTAGGATGTATACTATAAGCCTAGCTATTGTATGAGCATCTATTTTGGAATAAGAATCATAGTGGTCGATCATGTGTTTGCATTTTATATTTGTTATATGTATGCAATTGTCCATTACATCACATTGTAGATAACATAGTATGTGGTGCTGCACAGAAGATCATATTATCAGTTCCTTGTAAAGTATAAGTAGTAGCTCACAACCAAGATGGATTTGGACAATCCATTAGAACGATTGTAGTGTAATTTGGTATTAGTCTATCTTAACTATAGAATTACACTAGTGCACATTGTGTGTATTGAGCAGGACCATTTTGAGGTTATTCGAATTATACTGACTATATAATCGAACAAGACTCGGTTATTAAGGATGTACATACTCTTAATCCCGATATAATAACGAGCAATGTACTTAATATTTATTCATTAAATCAATAGGCCTGGTAAATTGGGAAATAATATTATATATATGATGTGTCATTGATTATAGAAGGAAACCGTTTCCTAAATTTAGGCTGATGATGTCCCCTTGAGGAGCTCATAAGGTTTATCATGTAAATCTTGCAGGTGGACTTGGTCCGACATGATAATGAAGTTGAGTGGTACTACTCTTGGAGTTAGATGTTAGTTAATTAAATTGTCAGTAATTTAATTAATTAACGAATATGCGATATCTTAATCATGGGGAATAATGGACACATAATAAGAAGGAGCTCATATTTAATAATGGTGTTAGTACGGTAGTTCAATAATAACCCATTAGTGAAGCGGGTTATTATTAACGGGTTGGGTTGAAGATCCGTTAGGAGACCAAAATCAACTCCTCCTCATGATCCCTATTGTAACCTATAAATACCCTCATAAGCCATCAAGAGAAAAGCCTTAACCTATTGATTCTCTCCTCTCTCTCTCTCTCTCTCTCTCTCTCTTTGTGGTGTGCAGCGCCAGTGCAAGGGAGCAAGGGAAGGAAGGCTTGGGTTTGGGGAGAAGGGAGAGAGATCTTTCTTCTCTTCTTCTTCTTCACTACTTTTTTCTTCCTTAGGGCGTGTGGCATCAACAAGAAAGAGGAAGGGGGCGTGCAGACCTTAGCTTAGGGCGTGCGGCATCATCAAACAAGAGGGAGCGGCGCAACCACAAGTAAGGAGAGATTTCCCCTTTTGGCCGACACAGGAAAGAAGGAAGAGGTGGAGGGTTTTGGCAGCTTTGTTTTTTGGGAGATCGTCACCCACACGACATCCAAGAAGAGGATAGGAATACAATAGAAGATCCAGAAGTAGATCAAGAGGTATAATCTTGTTTTTATTCCGCTTGAATGCTTAATTGTATTTGTTTTCTTGGATCCCGAATTAAACACAAGAACCAGGGATCCAAACTTCATCTTCTATTCCGCTGCTAATCGATAAAGGAGTTTGATTGCTTGAACAACATGTTTGTTCAAGCGATCACTCAATCGAAAAGTATGATGATGAAGTAGGTCGTTCGAGAAGTTCTATCCTTGTGCGGATTAGTTCTATCAATAGAATTAATTCGTAGAAACAAGGACGGAATCCCAACACCAATAAATGTGTAACGCCCGCCCCTTACATGAGCGACGCGTTACTTTTTTTTTCTTTCTTTCGTACATTATTGCATATGAAGCGTAAATATAGCAGCGGAAATAATACTAAATCATGAACATATGCAATTGGATAAATTTCTTTCTAACTAAACTACTTTAAGCATGTGAATCATAGCATAGCATATCTAATAAGAGAGTATATAGTTCTACATTAAGCATGTATATCATAAAGGACTTCAACTCCAGCAAGTAGTAAGCGTAAACATAATAACTAACACATGCAGTTTATAAGTAGCAACATTAAGTCCATAAGTAAGAGTAAAGACAACAGTAGGATCGTTCTACCAAGTCACCGCCACACACACACATGCCCTCCTACTGCTTCCCCTTCTTTAGAAACCTTTAGTAGGATTTGCAACATTAGAAGGTAGACTATAATCATAAAATACTTAGTAAGCTCCTTGCTTACTCACAAAATCCGTACATCACATATAAGTAGAAATCTACATCATTTGAAATAAACATATAATATGAATAAATACTTAATGCATCTAAAGCACATAATCATAAACACTTAACATTCGCATAATCTTTAAAGCATGATCATGTGCATAAACATTAGACATAGCAAATGCAATATCATTAAACATAAACATGTGAGTAACCAACCAACATAGCATATGCAACATCATTAAACATAAACACGTGCATAGGCATTAAACATAGCATATGCAATATCATTAAACATAAACATGTGCATAAATATTAAGGATGCTTGATAAGTGCTATTTTATTGATTATTTCAGATGTTAAAATTCATGTTTGACCCACATTTTACATGCGTAACATTGAATTTACCCTCGGTTTCATAGATTAGTTCTATTTTGGGCTTTATTGCAAATCTTTATACATTTGAAATATTTTTGAACTTAATTGTCGATCTATTTTTGTAGGAATGAAAGGATCATGGACCGAGGTCAAGAATGGTCAGGATCAGATTCAGATCAAGGCGATCAAGCTCTGGAGAACTATGAGCCGTCCATTCAGAAGTTAAGCAGATCTCGATCACCCAGGGCAAATCAGGTGGATCCAAGCTGAGGAAAGGTAGATCTGATCATCATAATGAGATTGGGAGGTTTAGGGGTAAATTGGAGAAGATCCAGCCGTTGGATCAAGATAAGGGGATCTAGACCATCCATTTGAGAAAAGAGAAGATCCGGACCATCCGCCACTGATCTAGTGAATTTGAGATGGGATTAAGGTTAATCAAGCATTTGGATCAAGATTTGAAAATTTTATCAAAATCAGAGATATTTGACCGTTGGATCGAGCTCGGGAGGACCTAGACTGTCCATTTAAGATCAGGTTGATCTGGGCCATCCATTGCAAATCTGGAAGATCCAAGATACCCCGAGGCAGATCCTGATCCCTGATCAACGTCATTAAATTTTGGGTTCAATCAGAGCAGTTTTAGCCGTTGGATCAAGCCAAATCAATCTGGGTCGTTCATTCCTAAATACTTAAGGAAAATTTCCCTCAGCTTCTTCCTTGTCGCGTCTTCGCCGCAACAGTGGTTAGTTCTTTGTTCTTCTTCAGCTATTCTTCATTTTTCCTTCAATTTCCTTAGTTTGAAGGCGTGACCACCTCAACTTCGACCATGGAACAAGATCTGGATCATTGGGAGGAAGCTTCTGTGGAGATTTCAGCTCAAATTTACTCCGGACAGAGCTGTTTGAGGGTTTCGACAGTTCTGTGGTCCGATCACTTGGATCTCATCGTGTGCCATTTCTTTCCATCTGAGCCATCTGGAGGGGTTCTCTGGAGTGCTCAAAACATCTTCAAATCATCCTCGCAATCCCATTCATTGAGATTGAGGAGTTCGGATTGGATTTCCCCAGCTGAGTGCAGATTGAGCAGAATCGATCACAGAGACAATCTTCCATTGATTTGCGGAGCTGAAGGGGTTCTTGGCTTGCCCTTGTGTGAAGGCAAGGAGGTTTTGAACTAAGGGAGGATTGAGGCTTAGTTTCCGTGGCTAATTTCTTTAGTTTCAGCTGTAATTTCAATTCTGCAATCTGTTCTATTACTGAATTTAGTATCAGCTGTTTAGTTTACTTTCTTGCATTGTTTTGCTTTACTTAGGGATTTATTTTGCAAGTAAATTAGTTAGGGAACTGGTCTAGTGCATAATTGTTTCCAATTTCAATTCATTTCCTGTTCATTTCTTGCGTATCAATGCTTGCCAATTCCAGTTTAGTTTCTAAATTTTTGCAGCTTCTTTCGAATTCAGTTTATGTTAGTTTTGATTCCTGCAATTGAAGACAACATTTAGTTAGACAATGCAATTGATCTAAGTTGTTGCGCATTTAGAATTCTTCTGCACTTCTTGCTCAGTTTGCTGTTGTTCCATTTCTGCATTTCTGCCATTCATTTCTGCATCAAGAGTTTTCTGAATTGATCATATAGTTACTGCACTTTAGTTCCAAGCCTGCATTCTGTATCAAGCAACAAATCAGCATTGGATTAGTGCCTAGTTAAACATAGTTCTGGTGTGCCATTGCATTTGAATTCAGCTTGCCTTGTTCATTTGTTCTGCATCTGAATTGTACTGCATTTCTGCACATTGTTTCTGCAGTCATCATCTCTACATTTCCTGCGTATCAAGCTATTAAATCTTGCCTTTGTATCAAGTAAAGAGTCAACATTGATTGGAATCAAGTAAACTTACCTTTCAGGGAATTATTGCACCTGATTTCAGCTTCTATTTGCATTCGGCTGATTCTGAATCCTTTATCCATTTCTGCCTCTGATTATTTTTGAACATTGCAGTCAGTTTGAAATTCTATTTGCTTGAGTTGATTCCTGAAATCTCATTCATTCTCGCATGTCAGTTGGTTTTTGCATACATAAGCTTTATTCCTTGCGTATCGAGTTTTGGTGGCTCGCATCTTGTATCTCATTGCATTGTAATTTCCGATTGCAACCCAACTCAAATTTTTAATTGAAACCCAAAAATATCAACGACACATAAACTCGAGCTCGAATCAATCAACCTCAACTAGCCCTAGGAAAAATACGACCTATGGCCCCTTTACTACATTTTCATCTTTGATTGCAAAAAGGGTTTCCAGCTTACACATATCTAAATTTTGAGACCCACATTTGTGACACCTAGTTAGGGTCCATCAAAATTTTTGGCGCCGTTGCCGGGGAACTACTAGTTGAGTTATTTGATTTTTGCTTGTATGCTTATGCACATATCATTTGATTTTATTTTCTTTTGCTTTATCTTTTGTATACGGTTGCTGCCATTTTTCTTGTTTGTTTTGTGACAGGGCTGCAAGATCAAAATGTTTTCACCAGAGGACTGTAAAGAGCTCAAAAGTGCACTGGCAGAGTTAAAGTTTTGGGTGAATCATGTGACCCAACAAAGATCCAACAGTCATGCATCTACTTACTAACAGCCATGTCAACAGTTTCAGCAGCAAAACCAATATTTTCAGCAATCCGATTCAAATTTTCAGCAGAACCAACCTTTCAATCAGCCACCACAGCAATTTCAACCACAATTCCAGAATTTACAGCAAACAAATTAGTTCTTTCAGCCATAATTTCAGCAACCCTATCCACAAAATCATTCACCTTTTCAAGGAATTCACCAAGGGTACCAAGCTAATTTGAATTACCAGCAACCATATCAATTTCCACAGCAATTTTAGCCTTGCAACCAGAACTTTCAAGGCTATAATTCTCAGGAAATTCAACCATCCTTTCAGCTACAATTTCAACAGTTTCAGCAAGATTGCCAGTTTCAAGGTCAGAATATTCAGCAAGACACTCATTATTTTCACCCTCAAGCATTTGAAAAATTCAATCAACAATGCCAGGCTCAATTTCAGAATTTTCAGAACAATAATTTCCAGCAACATCATCCTTGCTATCAGTCCAATTTTCAGCAATTTAATCAGCCCATTCGACCATTTGAACAACCCCAACAACTCCAATTTCAGAATTCACAGCATACTCTTGATTTTCAGCAACCTTGTGTCACATTTCAAGACCAACGAGAGGCCTGTACCAATCAAGGAGGCTTTGAGAATCCTAATGAGAATGAGGCTCAACAACAGAGAATAAAAGAGATGCTTCAACAAATTTTACAACAACAAAAGCTTCAAATGAATCAAATACAAGCCCAAAGATCAGGACAATTATCTTCTCAAGCTACTCTTAATTCTGAGGGGCATGACTGTGATCTAACTTTGGGGAATAAAGAGGTTGTTTCAAGTTTAAACACTCCAAATGCTGAATTTCCTGAAAAAATTCCAGCATACCATTTTCCCATTCAAAACAACCCCGGAGTTGATTTTATATCAGTTCAAGGTGACCCTAGTGCATGGCCAAGTCCTTCTTCAAGTGATCTTGCAAATTTGGTGGAAGAAGAAGAAAAAACATCAAAATTAGGGCACCTACAGCATGCATTCCTCCTGAAGTTCTTGTTCAAAACTCATTTCCAAATTTTTCAGCTCAAGAAGAAGATTCTGAAGCACTACAGGACCCTTCTCATCTTTTATTTTGTGATGCTAGTATTATTGATGGTCCTAATTTTTTTGATATTGTTGTTGTAGATATTACAGAAGGAGCATGCATAGGAGATGATTCTACAGGTGTAGGGGATTGCACTAAACCCCAGGGACCACCAACAGTGATGGATACATTAGAAGATTCAGAGGACAAGCCAGAAAGTGTAGGGACTTGCATGGTGGAAGCAAGAACCCAAGGATCACCTGTTTTAGTTGAGTGTCAACCCGAACCTGAACCTGAAGTGGCGCATGTACTTGACCAGGAGGAGGCCACAGTTACATCTACTCTCGTAGAACCTCCAGGTATTCTTCAGCACGATCAGGTAAATATTCCTCCTATTTCTTTGGAAAAATCTATAGAGGTACCACAAACTGATTTTATTGTCTGTGATGAATTTCATGATATATCCTTTGTAGAATTTGATTGTGAAAAATCCATAGAGGTACCCAGTGTTGAACTTGTTGAATATGAAGCATGTGGGGATACATATCATGAAAATGCTGAATGTGAAAAATTTTTAGAAGTGCCTAGAATTGATGTCGTTTGTTGTGATGAATCTCATGATATATCTTATGCTGAAATTGATTGTGAAAGACTGCTAGAGACACCTAAAGTTGATTTCATTGGTTGTAATACATTGCTTGATACATCCTTGGTGGAAAATAATTGTGAAATTTCTATTGAAGTGCCAAAAATTGATTTCATTATTTGTGATGAGTTTCTGGATGCATTTTTTGTAGAAAATAATTGTGAAAGATTCATTGAGGTACCAAGAATTGATTTCATTGGATATGATGTAGTTTTGGATACATTTCATGCAGAGACTGATATTATTTCATTTCTTTCTTACCCTGCACGCTTGAGAGAGGTATTATATGGTTTTGCAGGGTCCAGAAGACTTCTGGAGTGGGTGCTCCATCTGAACAGACTCCAACCTCCTGGAAGAACATTCAAAAGGCATCAAGAAGGAGGAGATGATTTTACTTTAATTCGAAGCATTCCACCTCTTACATGGGTCTTGCACCTAAATCGTCTGCGGCCACCTGAACATTTTTTTGTAAAGTTCATGTGTGGGGGAGACATGCACCATGACATAGATCAAATGAAGGAAGCTCTCTCAGCCACCCATATTCCTCCACTACCACGATGGAGGCTACTTCTTGATAGACTCCGTCCACCAGAAATAAAGGGGAGATTGTTCTTTCTTGTATTTTTTTTATTGCATGTTTCATTTTTATGCTTTCTAGAAGTACAATTTTCTTTTAAAATGAGTTCTTGCTAATAAATGCGTGAGTAGAGTAGAATGAATAAATAGACATTGTAAATACCATGTTATTTCTTTTGGCACGTTTTCTTTATGAGTAGGAATAAATGTATCCCTTTAGGTTATCTTCATAGCATTTTAGAGTCTCTTGAAAATAAATTAAATTTGGTTGTTAAAACTTAGGGTTTGAGCTTATGGATGAATTCTTGGATGCTTGAGTACTACTTGGTTTGGATTCCTAATTGATGACTTGAGATGAATTAATTGCACCTAGTGAGAATTAGCCTTATTTTTGTGATACACATATGTAATTGTACTCTAGAACTTGCTTAGGTTCTTTCAAAACCATATTTCAATGATTGGATCACATTTATAGAGGCTAATCAATTTGTTTACCTTTCCATATCAATTTTTGGCAATAATCATGTTTATTCTATTTTTCTTTCCTTATTTCCTACTCTTAACCACACTTTTCTATGGACTTGTTTGTTTGGAATGTTTCTTAATGCTACTTTGCCCGAGACGGACAAAGGATTAAGTGTGGGGGAGTGACTAGTATTTTGGAAATATTTGGTATCAAAGAGGCATTTCATGTCAAGAAATTTTTTTTTCTGCAATTACATGTGCCAAGAATGAGTTTGAGTGAGTTTGGTGTCAAGAATGAGCAAGAGAGATGGAGATCAATTGAAGTATTTGGATACTTGATCATCAATTGAAGATCCAAGAAGCTGTGCCAAGACAAAAATCTGAAATGGAAACAAATGGCACGCAAAAAGCAGTGAGAAAAATTGTTTGTGCCAAAGTGAAGAAAAATTTTTCGGTGAAACTATTTTTGGGCAGAATGTTTTGGACTTGCAGTTTTTCTTTGCTTAAGAAATCAGAAACATCTTGCTAAAGGCTGAATTGCAGCTGGACAGGTTTGAGAACAAGTGCATAAATATGTGCCAAGGAGGGAAGGAAGAGGTCAAGTAGAGTATCAAGAAATGGAATTCCAAGAAGAGCATATTAATTCAATAGCACTAGATTGCAATGGAGGTCTCCTGCCACTTATCGAATGTGAAGAAGAGAAGGGAAACAAAAGAAAAAGAAGCTGAGCAGAAGTGGAACACAAGATGAGAAATCTGAAGCTAAGAAAAATCTATGCCAAGAATACAAAGAAAAATTTTTGTGAAGCATGTCTTGATCCGAATTGTTTGGATTGCAGCTGTTCTTAGCTATAGAAATCAGAACACACTCTGCTAGGAGCTGAAATGCAGCTGTTCCTTGCTGTAAAAATCAGAAATATTTTGGGAGAAGATGAATTGCAGCTGAACAAATCAACTTGGAGCTGCTGAAATTGTAGGCTGAAATGATACAAGCTGAATTGATACTGTTATTCTGAATTGCAGCTGTATAGATCAGTGATTTGAGTGCAGCTAAACTAATCTGGATTGAGTTGTAGAGGATTGCTGACCAGAGATCAGAAGTTCAGAAAAGGCAGCAGGTTAGCTGAATTAAAGTGCCGAAACCATTAAATGGAGGAAGAGCATTTGATAGCTGAGTTTTTGGGGAATCTTGGAACATTAAACCTGATCGAATTGAAGCTGAGAAGTTTCTATGAAAAGATGATTTCTGTGAACTCAAAAGAAAAAAAAATGAAAAGAAATCCATGTGTCAAGTTGAGTTGCAAGAACGGGAAGTAGTTAAAGAGGAAACCAATTGTTGCAAGCTGAGAGAAAAATTGGAATCTGAGACAGTTGACTTAGAGTTGCTGAATGTTACAAGCTGAGTTCGAAGATAGCTGCAAGATGCAGAGATCTGTGAAGAAGTGTTGTTGAACATGTATTGGAAAAATTCAGAATTGAAATACAAGAAGGACTTAAATTGTGACACCACAAAAACAGTTTTGTACCAACTTGAAACTGAAATTGGTTTGTTTAGGCTATGCATTCGGGAATTGAGTACATGAACATGCCAAAAAGTGTTGAGCACACCCATTACTGATCAGAAGGAGGTGGCTGATGGAATGCTCAGAAGAAAAAAATAGAAATTTCAGTGAAGTGCCGTGACTAAGGAAGAATGGGATGTATCAATTCATTAAGTGAAGCACTTAAACTCTCTACTATGATTGATGTTAATTATTTGAGAAATCAGATTCTTGATTCTGAAAGTGATGCCGTGGATCTGAAATATGAAGCAGAAAAAAAAGAGAAGAGAAAGAAGAAACAAAATGGCACACAAGGGAGTTTCGGCACCATGAATTTAGTGGAATTAATCATATCCAAATCCAAGCTGTGAATCACTAACATTCTGAGTTTTCTAGAGAGAAAGAAAGAAGAAAAAAATGATGATGAGAAAAGAGAAGGAAGCAAGGTTGGCACGCAAATGGGAAATTGGCACAATGAAGTCAAGGAAGGGTTCTTCATCCAAATCAAAGGCATTGTTCAAGTTTGACTTTACCACACTTTTTATATCACTAGAGGACTATAAAGAGAAGCAAAGTACATTGGAAACATCCTTGAGCAACCAAGTCTTCCACTTCATCAATTTCTCTATTTTCTTGGCTTCCACTTCATTCTTACCATTTTCCATGTTTTTCACTTGTTTTTGTAGATGGAGATCCTAATCATGAATAATGGTGGAGAGTAGATAACAAGCAAGTCTATGGTAGTGCAAAAAGTATGTGTGTTTGAGTGAGCTCCACTTTCATCATGAATTTAGAACTCAAGAAGAGAGCCACCAAAACTTCCTTGAAAGGCTTAGTGAGTTAAATTCATCTCAATGACTCATGAAGGATGAAAAGGCTAAGTTGTTGATTTAAGGACGAGATACTAATCCATAGAGCTTAGATTTTTGAGAATTGACGACCCTAGGTAATTTCTTTTCATTTGCTTCTAATTATGCTTGGAAAGAGTCTAGGGGATACATATTTAGTAGTTTCGCGAGACGCTCAAGCTTATGTGTGGGGGAGTTGATAAGTGCTATTTTATTGATTATTTCAGATGTTAAAATCCATGTTTGACCCACATTTTACATGCGTAACATTGAATTTACCCTCGGTTCCATAGATTAGTTCTATTTTGGGCTTTATTGCAAATCTTTATACATTTGAAATATTTTTGAACTTAATTGTCGATCTATTTTTGTAGGCATGAAATGATCATGGACCGAGGTTAAGAATGGTCAGGATCAGATTCAGATCAAGGTGATCAAGCTCTAGAGAACTGTGAGCCGTCCATTCAGAAGTTAAGTAGATCTCGATCACCCAGGGCAAATCAGGTGGATCCAAGCTGAGGAAAGGTAGATCTGATCATCATAATGAGATTGGGAGGTTTAGGGGTAAATTGGAGAAGATCCAGCCGTTGGATCAAGATAAGGGGATCTAGACCATCCATTTGAGAAAAGAGAAGATCCGGACCATCCGCCACTGATCTAGTGAATTTGAGCTGGGATTAAGGTTAATCAAGCATTTGGATCAAGATCTGAAGGTTTTATCAAAATCAGAGATCATTTGACCGTTGGATCGAGCTCGGGAGGACCTAGACTGTCCATTCAAGATCAGGTTGATCTGGGTCATCCATTGCAAATCTGGATGATCCAAGATACCCCGAGGCAGATCCTGATCCCTGATCAACATCATTAAATTTTGGGTTCAATCAGAGCAGTTTTAGCCGTTGGATCAAGCCAAATCAATCTCGGTCGTTCATTCCTAAATACTTAAGGAAAATTTCCCTCAGCTTCTTCCTTGTCGCGTCTTCGCCGCAACAGTGGTTAGTTCTTCGTTCTTCTTCAGCTATTCTTCATTTTTCCTTCAATTTCCTTAGTTTGAAGGCGTGACCACCTCAACTTCGACCATGGAACAAGATCTGGATCATTGGGAGGAAGCTTCTGTGGAGATTTCAGCTCAAATTTGCGCCGGACAGAGCTGTTTGAGGGTTTCGACAGTTCTGTGGTCCGATCACTTGGATCTCATCCGTGTGCCATTTCTGTCCATCTGAGCCATCTGGAGGGGTTCTCTGGAGTGCTCAGAACATCTTCAAATCATCCTCGCAATCCCATTCATTGAGATCGAGGAGTTCGGATTGGATTTCCCCAGCTGAGTGCAGATTGAGCAGAATCGATCACAGAGACAATCTTCCATTGATTTGCGGAGCTGAAGGGGTTCTTGGCTTGCCCTTGTGTGACGGCAAGGAGGTTTTGAGCTAAGGGAGGATTGAGGCTTAGTTTCCGTAGCTAATTTCTTTAGTTTCAGCTGTAATTTCAATTCTGCAATCTGTTCTATTACTGAATTTAGTATCAGCTGTTTAGTTTACTTTCTTGCATTGTTTTGCTTTACTTAGGGATTTATTTTGCAAGTAAATTAGTTAGGGAACTGGTCTAGTGCACAATTGTTTCCAATTTCAATTCATTTCCTGTTCATTTCTTGCGTATCAGTGCTTGTAGCTGTGTATCAGCCCTGTTTCTGCCAATTCCAGCTTAGGTTCTGAATTTTTGCAGCTTCATTCGAATTCTGTTTATGTTTAGTTTTGATTCCTGCAATTGAAGACAACATTTAGTTAGACAATGCAATTGATCTAAGTTGTTGCGCATTTAGAATTCTTCTGCACTTCTTGCTCAGTTTGCTCTTGTTCCATTTCTGCATTTCTGCCATTCATTTCTGCATCAAGAGGTTTCTGAATTGATCATATAGTTACTGCACTTTAGTTCCAAGCCTGCATTCTGTATCAAGCAACAAATCAGCATTGGATTAGTGCCTAGTTAAACATAGTTCTGGTGTGCCATTGCATTTGAATTCAGCTTGCCTTGTTCATTTGTTCTGCATCTGAATTGTACTGCATTTCTGCACATTGTTTCTGCAGTCATCATCTCTGCATTTCCTGCGTATCAAGCTATTAAATCCTGCCTTTGTATCAAGTAAAGAGTCAACATTGATTGGAATCAAGTAAACTTACCTTTCAGGGAATTATTGCACCTGATTTCAGCTTCTATTTGCATTCGGCTGATTCTGAATCCTTCATCCATTTCTGCCTCTGATTATTTCTGAACATTGCAGTCAGTTTGAAATTCTATTTGCTTGAGTTGATTCCTGAAATCTCATTCATTCTCGCATGTCAGTTGGTTTTTGCATACATAAGCTTTATTCCTTGCGTATCGAGTTGTGGTGGCTCGCATCTTGTATCTCATTACATTGTAATTTCCGATTGCAACCCAACTCAAATTTTTAATTGAAACCCAAAAATATCAACGACACATAAACTCAAGCTTGAATCAATCAACCTCAACTAGCCCTAGGAAAAATACGACCTGTGGCCCCTTTACTATATTTTCATCTTTGATTGCAAAAATGGTTTCCAGCTTACACATATCTAAATTTTGAGACCCACATTTGTGACACCTAGTTAGGGTCCATCAATGCTCTTTTGAAAATATATATAATATAATACTTGAACATCAACATATAATTATCATTGGGATCCCTGGCTTGTACCACACATTAAGGACAGCTACGGTAGTCCCAGAACCGAGGACAGCTACGGTAGTCCCAAAACCGAGGCTTTCATAAGGAGCCTATCCTTGTTGGACAGCTATGGTAGTCCCAGAACCGTGGACAGCTACGGTAGTCCAGAACCGAGGCCTTGCTTAGGAGCCCATCCCTTGGACCTTTTTCAAGATCCGGTACAAGCCAATACATAAAGTAAAATAGCATACATGATTCCTTTTCTTTCTATAGAAATTTCTCTTTAGCATAGCGTTCATCATTTCTTTTCTTTTCTTAGAAATTGCTCTTTAGACATTCTTTTATTCATAATGTCATACATGTCATGGGCATACATTCAAAGCATAAATATCATCATAACTTTCGAGCATGAACATGGCATGGAGAAACATAATTTCATGGTAAGGAAATTCATAACATGTTAACTTATCATTCATGATTCATAAAACACAAAATGTTCAATTTAAGACTAAAGATAATACACCTAGGGAACTTGTTCCATTTTTCTTTTCATCTATCATAGCATAATGAAACATGGATACCTTTAATTCAACCCTAATTCAACATATACTCTACTGGTCAAAAAATTTAAATAGGGTTATCATGGCATAGAAACACAACCCAACATCACACAACTCATACAACATGCATACATTGAATATCCTAGTACCAAGAGACATCATCAAGTGAGGTAGTGACCTTAACCCATCCTAAAATCCAATTTAAGGTACTGATCATAAACTTCTAAGGTTCATACCAACATGAAAATGACAAAAACAAGAGCAATTGGTTCATACAACATACATATAATACATATTCTAACACTAGGAAGCATTAGTAAGTAACATGACATCTTTAACTCTTCTTTTTCTTTCTTTTTGCCCTTATTTAGGGTATTAACCCAACATGTTCAGAGGGGAAATATGACCTAAAAATATATATAAAACCTTCAAACAAAATATTAACAAGGACTTAAAACCATTAGCTAGTCAAAAAGAACTCAAACATCTTCTTATGGCCAAAAAGTCTATGGCTTCATGAAAGCCTTGGCCTAAACTTTTAAGGGTCTTTTTGCTCCATCTTTTTACATCATAACTCATGACTTAACATCAAGAAAACATTGGAGTCGTTAGATAGCATCAAACACAAACCTAAGCCCTAAATCCATGCTTGGGCCGAAACTTACCTATAGAGAAAACTTCACGATTTTTAGCAACACATCGCAAGAACATACAAGAACATGAATAAAACATATATAAACTATTATGTTGCAGGTGAGGGAAGTCTTACCCTTGTGCTAAGGATTTCCAAACAAAATATATCACCTAGAAGGAGAAAGAAAGAACTTCTTGCTCCTTGGTTCTTCCTTTGCATCGCAAACACAAAGCCTTCACTAGATCTTCTTGGAGAGAATTTTCTTGATGGAGAGGGGACCTTGGTATTTTCGGCAATGAAAAGAGGGAGGAGATGCCTTATGGCATTTTTTTCTTCTTTCCTCATCTTCTTATAGTAAATGAAGAGGTATGCCTCTTCACCTTCCATGGTGACTCTTTATTTTCCATGGTGACTCTTCATCTCCCATGGTGCCTCTTCATCTCCCTTATCCTTACACCTATCTACAATTTCCTTTATCCTGCTAATAGCACTCCCTTGCTAGGAGAATTGGTTACATATGCATTCTTAAGGCTTACAACATCTCTAAGGTCCAAGGTTCGATCCTTGGCACCTACATCATTTTTTTTTATTCATTATTCTTTTGCAAGCCCATCTAAAGTAAGGCTCATCATATGATGTGTTATTTCTTTTATCCTCATGGGGCCCATTAGGATAATTAATGAAGTGTTATTTAAGACCCATTAGGAATTTCCACCATTTAGAGCCCATATAAAGCCTACTAACACTTACACTAAACTTCCCACAACTCTAACTATCGTTCATGAATCATGCTCAATATGGCTATCATTCATGCAATCCTACTCAATATTAGGGATAGTATTGAAGGGAATTTTAGTGGGGTGTTACAAAATGGTATTAGAGCGATGGTTTCCGATTCTGTATATTTTGGATTCGGTTACTTTCATGCTTTTCATATATAATTTAGGTCGGATCATAGTAGGATGTGCAAAAGGCTAACTTTGTGGTTGCAAGCATTAGATCCAACTATTATGGCCGTGTGTTATGTTTGATGATTGTATGATTGTTTTATTTGAATCCTCGGGGTTAACGAGGCCATTTATATTTAATTGTAATTAAATATGACAATGTTAGCTGCTTAGTTTTAATTTACTTTTCAATCTAGATTTTATGTAAACTCCTTTATGGAGTATAGGATCGATGGATGTAAATTATAATTTTTTTTCCTTCTCGGCTCGGGTCCCTGCTTACGCGGCTAAGAGAGGAGGAGACGAGGTGACAACACACCTGGAGGCGTATTGAAGAACAGCGGAATCTACAAAGCCATAATAGTTGGAAATTTTATTTTCATATTTATTGATTTGCTATTTGATATGCTTGTTGTGCATGCTTGAAAAATTCTTCGATTTTATAAATTAAAAAATAACTAAGTGGGAGAAGGAATCTTTTAGTCCCGTGGCCTCCATTGCTAGTTTGAATGTGATGAATTCAAACTTGAGCGTTGGCTCTGAGTGCCTTCCTCCATATCGGATGAATTTGTTTTGTGGATCACTAGATCAAACATGATTTTAGGAAATTATTTAGGAGTATGTGATCTTCCCCATCGGAAGGGACATAATCCTAGATAATGGACTTAGTATCATGTAATGGTGTACACTTAGATGCAATTAATAGTATCCTCCCCATCGGAGTCACTGCTATTTTTTGTATGGCCGAAGATAAACCAACTATTAATTTTATTTATCAAAAAGTAAGGTTGACAATATAATAAATTTAATGGATAAAACCTCCTCTGACAAATGTTTGAATTAGTATATGTCCACACTATCGTGGCATACGAATTTCATGATGTTTTGAGGTGTTGATGATTTTAAAAATTTTATTGTTTGAGAAATCATTATTATTTTAAAATCTAATATTTTGACCAATATGATTCTCAGGATTTCATTATGACTTTCAATCCCCTTGTTGTGCTATTTAAAAGAAAACAAACTTACTTGTCCAAATTATATTGTTTGAAAACGAAACTTGAATATTGCCTTGACTATTGAGGAGTATAAATTTGTACTCTTTGAGATCTGTCCTGATAAGCCCAGTGATAATTCTAGTCAAGAGGAGAAAGAATGTTATAAGAAGTGGGTAAAGGCAAATAAGATGGCGCGGTATTATATTTTGGCCTCCATGTCAAATGTGATGCAACATCAACATAAGGCCTTTTCTACTACCTATGACATGATGTTCAATCTCAAGGAACTCTTCGGACACCAGAATCGGGTTGCCAGGCAAGAGGCCATGGGAAACTTGATGACGACCACCATGGCTGAGGGGACACCCGTGAGGGATCATGTCTTTAAGATGATGGCTCATTTAAATGAGATGGAAGTCCTTGGAGCTGAAATCGATGGGGAAAACTAGGTTGATATCATTCTCCAAACACTACCCATGAGTTTTGAGCAGTTTTGCCTGAACTACAATATGAACAAAAGGACATATTCGTTGGCGGAACTTCTGACAGAACTCCAGGCAACAAAGGGGTTGTTTCATCAAAGTGCTCAAGCTTATGTTGCTGAAAACGTTTCTACTTCTAAGCTGAAAGGCGAGAATGAAAAAGAAGAAACAAGTTGGTTCGGCAAAGAAAGCGGTTGGATCTCAAGAACCTCAAAGCGGAGTGAAGAAGCCGAAAGGCAAGTGCTTCACATGCAAGTAGGCTGGACATTGGAAGGTGGACTCTCCCCGCCGAAAGGAGAACAATAAAGGTATATTTTTTTCATTAGATGTTGAAACATGTTTAGCGGTGTTATCTACCGGTACCTAGTGTGTAGATACGGGAGCCACTGATCATGTCTGCAATTCATTGCAGGGATTCCAGGAATCTAGACGACTATCTGAGGGTGAGTTTATCGACTACATGGGCAATGCTATGGAGGTGGCGGCTATTGTAGTGGGAGATGTTCATTAATCTTTTGCTAAGAATAAATTTTTGATTTTGAGAAATTGTTGTTACGTACCTTGTTTTAGAAAGAATTTGATTTCAATTTCTAAATTATTTATGGATGGATATTTTGTTTCTTTTAATGACAGAGTTGTTATCAAAAGGAATATGGAGATTATCTGTTCGGGTGTGTTAGTTAGCAATTTGTATACTCTTAATCCAATAACTCTCACGATGCAAATGGAAATTAATAACACGTCTTCTAACTCTAATAAGAGAAAAGAACCTTCAAAAATGAACAAAATATATCTTTGACATCTAAGGTTGGGTCATATTAAGTTGAGTAGAATTCAATGGTTGATAGCCGATGTACCTTTGGGTTCATTAGTGGTGGAAGATTTCCCAACTTGTAAATCTTGCTTGGAAGGAAAAATGACCAAGAGGCCTTTTAATGCTACGGGGTATAGAGCTAATGAAGTGTTGGAATTGGTTCATTCGGATTTGTGCGATCCTATGTCTATCCAAGCAAGAGGTGGCTTTGAATATTTCATCTCATTTATAGATGACTATTCAAGATATGGATACATTTACTTGATGTGCCGCAAGTCTGAGTGCTTTGATATGTTCAAAGAATACAAGGCTGATGTGGAGAAACGTCAAGGTAAAAGTATCAAGACACTATGGCCTGATCGTGGTGGTGGTGAGTACCTCTTGGAAGAGTTTAGGAGTTACTTATCAAAGGCTGGGATTCAATCCCAATTGTCTGCACCTGGTACACCCCAACAGAACGGTGTGACGGAATTACCGAATTCATTCTAGGGGGGTATGCTCTGTAAATAGGTAGTGTAAATTCTGATCTTGGTACCTTCTAAATCAATACCCTCTATGTTGAGGCAATCTGTGGTCCGGAGTGACGAAGTGTTTTGATGTTTGGGCAAAGGGTTTAAGTTAGGTTTACCCTTGTGTATTTGATATGTATATGTTGAGTGTGCAGGATGCGCAGGTTACACATATGGACTTGATTGGATGGCCTCGGTACGGTGAAGGGTGGCATGGAGACAAGCTGGAGGCTTGTGTGCACCCGAGGGACCTTGGAGAGCAGGGACGATGAGCTGATGAGCGCGGACTTCGAGGCATGCGTGAAGGATGGCAAGGAGACAAGATGGAGGCTTGCGTGCATCCGAGCGACGGGAACCAAAGATGAAGAGGGCGTGAAGGCAACAGTCGAGGCTGCAGAGGAGGAGTCAGTCGAGTCGTGAGGGTACGAGTGATGTGTGATTGTACTCGGGAAATCCTAGGGTTTGAGTGCAGAGTGGAATGTACTCGGGAAGGATAAACCTTTGGAGGATGAGTAGACCAGTCGACTGGCCTGAGGGCAGTCGACTGATGGAACTCACAGAAGGGTTCTGGCCAGGGACCAGTCGACTGGTCTAGGAGCAGTCGACTGGTAGGTGGCTGGTGAGTTGGCTAAAATTCGAACGTTGTGAGTTGCAACGGTCGAATTTCAGTGGCACCAGTTGACTGCCCTGAGAGCAGTCGACTGGTGGCAAAGGTTTCAGCCCGAGTCCTATTTAAAGAGGACTTCATGGTGGCTGAGATTCTTGACGAATCTTGTCTTGGTTAAAGGCAAGATAGTAGTCTTTGTGCTCAGGTCTTCTAAAGGTGTTGTGGTGAGGTTTCTCCACCCAAAAGGAGCGACAGAGCGAGCCGTAGGTTATCCGGGGCGTGATCCACCGACGGATTCTTGGATTAGTCACCCGTCCGGGGTGGATACCAAGTAAATCGGTTTGTTAGCATTGTTTATTATTCTAAGTTTATTTTTATTATATATTCCGTTGCGCTAACAATCTTGTAGAGAAAACTACGAACAAATCGCTATTCACCTCCCCCCCTCTAGCGGACATCATCGATCTATCAATTGGTATCAGAGCAAGGACTGCTCTTGATCGGACTAACCACCGATGGAGCACACGCTAGAGGAAGAGGAACCATGGAAGACAAACTTGTAGGGACCGGGTGCATGTCGACAAGGATACGAGTTCGTAAAATTCAAAATTTTTACGTGCAGCGGAAGAGTTTGCATAAAATAATTTCCTAAATTATTTTAACTTCGTATCTAGCATGCAACCTTACATTGTGTTGACATAATCATACAATAAAATTTTTGTGAAAAGTAAACTAATTTACTTTTATACCTCGCGTATCTCGAAGGAATCGACGAGATCCAACCGTAGCGTCCCTTGGAAGCTCCGCCTCTATTCGCGTCCACGCCGAGTTCTCTTCGGGATGACTTCACAAAGTCACGAGTTTTGTGCCGACGAGAACTACTAGATTCTCGGAAGGCACAACTAGAAGGACAAGAGAAATAATGGAAAAACTAACCAATGAAGTAACGGAATCGTATTCCGGAATAGAGGAGTCGCTATCCGCATCTTCTACTTCGTGTTCGGGTTCTTCTTCTTCTAGTGGCTCACGGCAACACCTCCTTGGTGTTGTGATTGGGCGCCGGCCCTAGAGGAACTAGGGTGCGCCGACCCTAGAGAGCTAGGGTGCGCCGGCCCTAAGGAAAGAAGAAGAGAAGGAGGAGAGAAGAGAAGAGAGGGAGAGAGAATTCTTAATCTCTTAATTAGTTGATTGATCTAAAGGGCTAGCCTTTGGTTCCTTTATATAGTAGCAACTCTTTGCTAAGTCTCTCTCTAAACGGAATTAGTTATAAGAAATTTATCCTATAAATTTTCTTAACTAATTATTCCGTTTAAACCAAGTCTTTATTATAAACTAATTTATAATAAAACTTATTCTTTTCTCTCTTTAAATTATGGAATAAATTTTTATAAGAAATTTATAAACTTTCTTATTATGATAAAATCAATTCATAATTGATTTTATAAAATTAAAATAAACCAATTCATGGATTATTTTAACTTCCATAAAAAGAATAAATTTCTACAAATTTATTTATATAAATTTTCTTTATACAAATTTATTTATCCATAATTTATAAAATAAACCGTGCTAGATTTATTTTATTAATTAAACCAATTAAATTGGTTTAATCTCCTTTAATGGCCGGCCACCACAAGGAGGGTTAGCACCTCCTTTGGCCGGCCAAACCAACCCGAACCGGTCGCGAATTAAACTCATTTAATTCGCCCAAAAAGCCTTCAAAAGACTTAGCCATTTTTAGCTTCCATTGCGCCTCTGATTAACTCAGATTCGACTCGTTTCTCTTGATCGGAAAATCCAATTTTCAACTCGTTTTAAATCCCTCGGATTACTCGTATTGCGTGTGACTAAATAGGCTTTCGATTTATGTTGGCCGTCTATAATTAACCCATTAATTATAGATCGATCATGAGTGGCACCTAGTAGTACATCATGATCCCCAATTAATCGAAAGATCAACGGTTTGACCCCAGAAGAAATTATTCTGAAACCCTTCAGCAGCTCTAATGAGTCGTGCCTCATTCCCTTCACCACCTTATACCCACTTGGTTCAGGACACGGTCTATGGTGTCAGTCCCCACTAGGCTGACTACGTCACACCTAGCCCAAGTAGTGTCTTTCTTGTCCTTTGGATTTCTAATTACTCTCATGTATTTAAGAGACTCACACTCTTATCATGATATGCTCTGGCCAGAGGCTTTGAGTAACAATCCGACGATAGGCCTGGGTATACATCTCCTCGCAAGGAGTGGTGAATCCTTTGTAGGCTGTTCAAACATCTTCGGGCACTTCGGCTTATACCCGATCATCCTGGGTCCACACCTCCTTGGAGATGCTTGCTTAAGATGTCAAAGTATAAGTCTCCATGACCAAGATGACTTGAACACCGCAAGTCAAAGGAACATCGCACTTAAGCCGCAGTAAGATCTTCATTGACATATCTACATGTAGATTCCCATATGAAGTCTTACAGCTAGTCACTCCAATGAACTAGTTCCCTTAACTAGCATCCATGTTTATCTCCGGACATCCCAATGTCACCAGCTAGTGAGAATCAGCTGATTAGAGAATAACCCATGCTAGTCTCAACAGAATTGATAGTGTCCGTTTTTATCAATTCATCGACTAGGGATAATTTCAATACTTCACAATTGCACATTAGAGATAATCACTAGTTGTGATCCCATCACAAATTCTCTTATGCTGTGAGTTGTATTGCAGACATTCAGTAGATGAGTTTAAGATCCCAATCAAATACACAAAACATGTATACTCAAATAGTGAATTATCATTTATTAAAATAAATGTTTACATCATAAGGCGATTGCCTTAGGACACTTCTCTCATATCACTAACAAACTCCCACTTGGCCTAATGCCAATCGCTATGGTATCCAATACCACAGCTCTAACATGCCCTCAAACTTGTTTTGAGGCAAGGCCTTAGTTAAAGGATCCGCTAAATTCCTTTCAGTGGGGTTTTCTCAATTTGTATGTCATTCCTACTTATAATCTCTCTGATCAGATGATAGCGGCGAAGCACGTGTTTGGATCGTTGATGAGACCATGGTTCCTTTGCTTGTGCAATAGCTCCATTGTTGTTGCAGTAAACCGGCACTGCACCATCAATGGTTGGAACCTCATCAAGTTTCGAGACAAACTTCTTGATCCAAACTGCTTCCGTGGTATAATCCGCTACGGTGTCTTGTTTGGAACTTTTCCAACTTACTGCGCTTCCATTCAAGTAATACGTATCCAGACTTCGATTTGGAGTCATCCTTATCTGTCTGGAAACTGGCATCTGTATACCCACGTATTACCATATCTCCTTCCCCATATATTAGGAACACATCCTTTGTTCTTCTTAAGTACTTAAGGATTGTCTTGACAGCCGCCCAATGACCCATTCCTGGATCCGACTGGTATCTGCTTGTGACACTCAAAGCATATGATACATCGGGCCTTGTACATAACATAGCATACATGATAGATCCTATTGCGGATGCATAGGGAATCTTATTCATGCAAATCCTCTCGTCTTCTGTGCGCGGACACATAGACTTTGAAAGGTTGATCCCATGCCTGATGGGAATGTAACCTTTCTTGGATTCCGACATGCTAAACCCTTTTAGCACTCGGTCTATGTACGTAGACTGCGAAAGACCAAGCAACCGTTTTGATCTATCTCTATAGATTCTAATCCCAAGGATATAGGTTGCTTCTCCCAGGTCTTTCATGGAGAAAGTTTTGGACAACCAAATTTCAACTGTCTGTAAAACTGATAAATCGTTTCCTATAAGTAATATGTCATCGACATATAATACTAGGAATACGACCGCACTCCCACTAACCTTCTTGTACACACAAGGTTCGTCAGGATTTTGTGAGAAATCAAACTCTTTGATTATCTCATCAAAACGGATGTCCCAGCTCCTGGATGCTTGCTTCAGTCCATATATGGATCGTCGAAGCTTGCATACTTTGGTTTTATCAACCGATGTGAAACCTTCAGGTTGTATCATGTATACGTCCTCAAGTAGGTTTCCATTAAGGAAAGCTGTTTTCACATCCTTTTGCCATATCTCATAATCACAATGAGCTGCTATGGCTAGGAGTATCCGAATGGATTTAAGCATAATTACCTTCCATGTCGTTTTCTTCTTGAAAACCCACTTGCACCCTATGGGCTTAATCCCTTCAGGTGGGTTAATCAAGTCCCATACTTGATTTTCGTACATGGAATCCATTTCCGACTTCATGGCCTCAAGCCATTTGTCCCTTTCTGAACTTTTCAGGACATCTTCATAACTGATAGGTTCGTCATCGCCAATGAGTAACACGTCGTTCGATTCACTTACGAGAAATCCGTATCTCTCTGGAATATTGCGTGTCCTATCAGACCTACGAAGAGGTGGTGTAGTTTTAGGTTCAACTGATAGCTCATCACTATGAATTATCGGTTGTGGGCCTAGACTAGGTGTCTCTGTGATGTCTATTGGAGTTTCTTGAACTTCATCAAGTTCAATCTCACTCCCACTGTTTTCATGTAAAAGAAACTCTTTCTCTAGAAATACAGCATGCCTTGAAACAAACACCTTTTGTTCCAAGGGATGATAGAATTGGTAGCCCTTCGTTTCCTTAGGGTATCCAATAAATAGACATTTATCAGACTTAGCATCCAATTTGTCTGATACAACCCGCTTCACATAAGCAGGACAACCCCATATCTTAAGGTGAGTTAAGTGAGGTTTCTTACTATTCCAAATCTCATATGGAGTAGTAGAGACTACCTTGGTTGTGACTCTGTTTAGCAAGTAAACAGCTGTCTTAAGTGCATAGCCCCAAAAGGATTTTGGAAGAGTTGCATGATTCATCATCGACCTAACATGTCCATCAAGGTTCGGTTGCGCCTCTCAGATACACCATTATGCTGTGGTGTATATGGCGGAGTCCATTGGGATAATATCCCATTGTCCCTAAGATAATCTTGAAACTCTTGACTTAAGTATTCTCCACCCCGATCGGATCGAAGTATTTTAATACTTTTGCCAAGTTGTTTCTCTACTTCATTTCTGAACTCTTTGAATTTCTTAAAAGCTTCAGATTTGTGTTTCATCAAGAACACATACCCGAATCGTGAGTGATCATCGATAAAGGTGATGAAGTAGCTATAGCCTCCTTGTGCTAGAGTTGACATTGGTCCGCATACATCGGTATGTATTAGACCAAGCAACTCTCCCACTGGATTACCTTTTCCGGGAAAGGGTAATTTGGTCATCTTGCCTTTTAAGCACGATTCGCATGTATCAAATGAACCGGGTTCAAATGTTTCCAAAATTCTAAATCGGTGTAATTCGGTCATGCGTTTCTTACTTACATGGCCAAGACGACAGTGCCACGTGTAGGAGTCTATTCGATTATCTATTCGAGCACGTTTGTTGCTAACTTCGATATTGAAAACGTCACTGGATAAATCTAACGTGTAGATGCCATTGCACAAAGTTCCATTCCCATAAAGAACGCCATTTAAAGTTATGTAACAACAATTGTTACTGAAAGTTAAATGATAACCTTTTTCATTCAAACATGAAATAGATACAATGTTCTTTATTAATGAAGGAACAAAATAACAATTATCCAATTCTAAGACACGTCCAGTGGGGAGCTTTAGCAAATAGGTTCCGATGGCAACAGCAGCAATCTTTGCTCCATTTCCAACTCGCATATTGCTTCTCCTTTGACAAGTCTTCTTCTATTCCTTAGCCCCTTTATGTCATTACATATCTGTGAGCCACACCCAGTATCAAGTACCCAGGTATTTGAGGAAATAGAGTGACATTCAATAACGAAGATACCTAAAGAAGATGGGGCATCGGATGCCTTCTTCTTCAAGGACTCAAGATAAACCTTGCAGTTTCTTCGTCAGTGACCCTCCTTGCCACAGTGATGGCAAGTTCCTTTTGGTTTCTTTTCAGTTTTCTTGGCCTTATTCTTCTTCCCTTTATTCTGTTCTTTGGCCTTCCTCTTAGAACCTTTCTTCGAGGATCCAACTAACAGTATTGTCTTCTGATCCTGCTTTACAGAAGGCTCTACAGTCTTCAGCAGGTTGAGCAACTCAGGAAACTGGTCTGGAGTTGCATTTTCAGAAGGACGTTTGGGAAGTTGATCTTCAAGGACACAAGCAGGCTTTTCTGCCTTAAGGACTATCCTCAGGTTTCTAAGCCAGTCCATGAAGTTCGGCCCGGTCAGTTTATTGGTGTCCAAAATGGAACGCAAGTTTATGTAAGACATGATCGAGTGATTATCCTAGAAATACAAATTGAGATTATATGAGAAGATTGATTAAAGAATGTATCAACATACATAAATTAAATCCTATTTATTTTACGAATTGAATCACCCTTATTATCAATTCGGGAGATCGTAGGAACATCTCCAAATAGGTTGATATCCTACCATAGGTAAGATCCACCATGGCTGCGGCCATCAAGTTTTTCTTAGCTATGAAGGTAGGTAATTATACCGATTATATATCACATATATGTAACTATCACATTATGCTATCAACTAATTGAATGTTTGCATAAATCATTGGGTTGTTAACTCATTAACAAGTATGCAACATTTTACATAGCACCCAACTGCACCTCTCTTTACATCGACCTTGGCTGTGGCACAACAAATCGATGCTCCAAGCTTAAGGCTGACCCATTAATCAAGAAATAGTTTTAATATGGTTGGAGCTCATTCAACCGTTTAGTCAGGCTTGGATGTGTCCAACAACCAAAACTAAGGATTGACCTCTGACTCCAACTATATTATTCATAAACTAATTCCATGGTTTGAACATGTTAAGGTTCAAGTCGGGCATGGATGTGTCCATCAACCCAAGCGAGAAACAAAACTCCGATTCTAACCATATTAATGGAAGGTGTTGGCCTTAATATTTTGCAAGGGGTTTTGGTCTCATCTTTTCCTTTTTAATGCACATTCATGACATGTGTCATGACTAACGATTTCCTTAATAAAGTGTGTATGTGACTTAATTTATCAAGTCTCATGAATTGAATTAGGAACCGGATTTCCTTAATTCTAATTTCATACTTTATTAAAGGAATTGTTTTGGGAAATAATTTCCTAAATTGTCATAATTAATTTCGGAAATAATATGTTCAAGACTTTGATTTCTCTAAATCAAATCTTATTAAATTAAGAGACAAATCCCTTAATTCAACTACATATTATTTTCATGAAAATCTTATTTAAGAAAACTCTATAGGAAACCATTTTCCTAATTAATTTTGGAGACAACAATATGTAAGAGCATCACCTCTTAAACATATTTTATTCATGGATTTAATTAATTACAACAAATTGTTTTCTAAGGGTGGCTCCCCGAGGCTCAGATACCCAAAGAAAAGTAATGTGTTGTAAATCCAATTGGACGGCTCCCCGAGGCTCAATCCAAATCAAACATGACAATTTCAATTAAAAAATTGGGAAATTAAATTACTACAACTAACTTTAAAATTGGACGGCTCCCCGAGGCTCAATCCAAAATAAAGAATTTTGTTGTCAATTTAAAAACCAATTCAAATTTAATTGTCAATTAACTGTCCATGAATTTGTCTAGACTTTCTTAAAAGAAAGTGCCCAAAATTGCGAGATTTCGAAAATAGGTTTTCAGAATAATTGTAAGTTTCTGGTACAAAGAAAACTTACATATTTCCAAAGTTGGAAAATTTCTAAAATAGAAAAATTTCCAAAATTGGAAAGTTTCCAAAGATGGGAAATTTTCACAATTATTATAAAAATATAGAAACTAGAAAATTTCAAACGTTTGCGAAATTTCATGACGATTTCCAAACTTTGAAATTCCTAATTCTAAAATTTATTATAATTTGAAAGTTTCCATAATTGGAAAAATTTTCCGAAATTGAGATCATGACAAAGTTTTCCACAAAACAATTATATGATTAAGTCGAACACTAACCGGCTCTGATACCACTGTAGGGACCGGGTGCATGTCGACAAGGATACGAGTTCGTAAAATTCAAAATTTTTACGTGCAGCGGAAGAGTTTGCATAAAATAATTTCCTAAATTATTTTAACTTCGTATCTAGCATGCAACCTTACATTGTGTTGACATAATCATACAATGAAATTTTTGTGAAAAGTAAACTAATTTACTTTTATACCTCGCGTATCTCGAAGGAAGGGACGAGATCCAACCGTAGCGTCCCTTGGAAGCTCCGCCTCTATTCGCGTCCACGCCGAGTTCTCTTCGGGATAACTTCACAAAGTCACGAGTTTTGTGCCGACGAGAACTACTAGATTCTTGGAAGGCACAACTAGAAGGACAAGAGAAATAATGGAAAAACTAACCAATGAAGTAACGGAATCGTATTCCGGAATAGAGGAGTCGCTATCCGCATCTTCTACTTCGTGTTCGGGTTCTTCTTCTTCTAGTGGCTCACGACAACACCTCCTTGATGTTGTGATTGGGCGCCGGCCCTAGAGGAACTAGGGTGCGCCGACCCTAGAGAGCTAGGGTGCGCCGGCCCTAAGGAAAGAAGAAGAGAAGGAGGAGAGAAGAGAAGAGAGGGAGAGAGAATTCTTAATCTCTTAATTAGTTGATTGATCTAAAGGGCTAGCCTTTGGTTCCTTTATATAGTAGCAACTATTTGCTAAGTCTCTCTCTAAACGGAATTAGTTATAAGAAATTTATCCTATAAATTTTCTTAACTAATTATTCCGTTTAAACCAAGTCTTTATTATAAACTAATTTATAATAAAACTTATTCTTTTCTCTCTTTAAATTATGGAATAAATTTTTATAAGAAATTTATAAACTTTCTTATTATGATAAAATCAATTCATAATTGATTTTATAAAATTAAAATAAACCAATTCATGGATTATTTTAACTTCCATAAAAAGAATAAATTTCTACAAATTTATTTATATAAATTTTCTTTATACAAATTTATTTATCTATAATTTATAAAATAAACCGCGCTAGATTTATTTTATTAATTAAACCAATTAAATTGGTTTAATCTCCTTTAATGGCCGGCCACCACAAGGAGGGTTAGCACCTCCTTTGGCCGGCCAAACCAACCCGAACCGGTCGCGAATTAAACTCATTTAATTCGCCCAAAAAGCCTTCAAAAGACTTAGCCATTTTTAGCTTCCATTGCGCCTCTGATTAACTCAGATTCGACTCGTTTCTCTTGATCGGAAAATCCAATTTTCAACTCGTTTTAAATCCCTCGGATTACTCGTATTGCGTGTGACTAAATAGGCTTTCGATTTATGTTGGCCGTCTATAATTAACCCATTAATTATAGATCGATCATGAGTGGCACCTAGTAGTACATCATGATCCCCAATTAATCGAAAGATCAACGGTTTGACCCCAGAAGAAATTATTCTGAAACCCTTCAGCAGCTCTAATGAGTCGTGCCTCATTCCCTTCACCACCTTATACCCACTTGGTTCAGGACACGGTCTATGGTGTCAGTCCCCACTAGGCTGACTACGTCACACCTAGCCCAAGTAGTATCTTTCTCGTCCTTTGGATTTCTAATTACTCTCATGTATTTAAGAGACTCACACTCTTATCATGATATGCTCTGGCCAGAGGCTTTGAGTAACAATCCGACGATAGGCCTGGGTATACATCTCCTCGCAAGGAGTGGTGAATCCTTTGTAGGCTGTTCAAACATCTTCGGGCACTTCGGCTTATACCCGATCATCCTGGGTCCACACCTCCTTGGAGATGCTTGCTTAAGATGTCAAAGTATAAGTCTCCATGACCAAGATGACTTGAACACCGCAAGTCAAAGGAACATCGCACTTAAGCCGCAGTAAGATCTTCATTGACATATCTACATGTAGATTCCCATATGAAATCTTACAGCTAGTCACTCCAATGAACTAGTTCCCTTAACTAGCATCCATGTTTATCTCCGGACATCCCAATGTCACCAGCTAGTGAGAATCAGCTGATTAGAGAATAACCCATGCTAGTCTCAACAGAATTGATAGTGTCCGTTTTTATCAATTCATCGACTAGGGATAATTTCAATACTTCACAATTGCACATTAGAGATAATCACTAGTTGTGATCCCATCACAAATTCTCTTATGCTGTGAGTTGTATTGCGGACATTCAGTAGATGAGTTTAAGATCCCAATCAAATACACAAAACATGTATACTCAAATAGTGAATTATCATTTATTAAAATAAATGTTTACATCATAAGGCGATTGCCTTAGGACACTTCTCTCATATCACTAACAAAACTTGGGGAAGATATAAACTCACTACCACCATACGAGCACGAAGATTTTGATTATTGGAAAGCTAGAATGAAGATGTTGGCTCGACATGGATTGAGAGTGCGTAATGATGCTAGAGGAACCATTTGAGACCCCTAAGGACAAGCATGGAAAGAAGCACCGACCTTGGTATTGGACTAAGGAGCAACAATAACAAGCAAGGGCCAATGAAAATGTAATCAATATTTTGGTTAATATTTTGCCTACTAATATTTTGAGTGATGTAGGGAATTATAAAAATGCCTATGAGTTATGGACTAAATTGGAAAAGTATCATGAGACCCCTACACAAGCTCAACTAGTAGAAGAGCCCGAAGAACTAAGCTCGAGTGTCCAAGATGATTCAAGAGAAAAAGAATTATCAAATGAAGTGAAGGAATGGAGTGAAAAAGAATCCACATCATCCGAAGAAGAAGAAGTATCAATATCAAGGATTGAGGGGGAGGAGAGACCCTCATCCCCACTAGAGCAAGAAAAGACTTCCACCTCCACCAAAGCTAAATCGAAAGAGCATATTATATGCTTTGGTTGCAACAAAAAGGGGCACTACAATGATAAGTGCCCACTAGGCAAAAAGGAGGTAATCCCTAAATCCGTGTTCATTCAATTTAAATCTAATGTGGGTTGTAGGAATAAGGAAGATCAAAAGGAGAAAAGAAGAAAAATTCGATGCTTCACATGCCGGGGAGCTAGGGCATTACCAAACAAATTGCCCAAGGAAAGGAGAGTTGAAAAAGATGGAGCACCTTAGGAGATGGGAGAAAGAAGGAAGAAAAAGAAGCTCACATCAAGGAGGATCTCCAAAGGTAAGGAAGGTAACTTCTAACCTTAAGCCAAAGTTTAATTAAAATTTAAGTTTCTCTATGCATGATAAAAATATAATTAATCACTCATCCATGCATGCTAGAAACCATGAAAACTGCTTACTTGTGCACAACTTTGGATTTAGATATAATGATAGGACTAGGGTTAACAAGGTAGATCATAACCCTAGGAAAAGCATACATCATGAGCCCAAGACCTCTAGACTTAAGGATCATGGCACTAATCCCAAAAAGGGGAGGAATGTGCTTAGAAAGGAGGGTAGGCCTAGGAATGTCCAAGGCGGACATATAGAAACCAAAGTTAGGGACTTGGCAAGGGAAAAATCAAGCCTTGAGGGCAAGGCTTGACACATTAGAAAAGGCCCTAAAAAGATTCACAGTTGGATCTAAGGGCTTAGACATGGTGTTGGGTAGTTTGATACCCAACTATGATAGATCGGGTTTGGGATACCGATCTAAGACCTCCAAGACCAACAAACAGAAGTATGCTGAGAATGTATACAATTATGGTAAGGAGGGAAAGTCCAAGGATGACAAGGGAGTGACATCCAAAGGGAAAAAGAATGACCTAACCAAAGACATGGTGTCTAGGGTTAAGAGGGTCCATTTTATAGGCCAAGAGTCACCGGGGGTACACCGGTGTGACTTAGTCTGGATAGAGTCACCTAGGGAGGTGGCTAGGGCTCAGAGCTCAAGGGGGAGCTCTAGAAGCCTTTGGAGTTCATGGTAAATGGATCTCAAGAGTTTTTCTTCTAGAAAATTAGGTGAAATGTGACAAAAAAGGGTTGGAAGACTTGGCTAAGTCTTAATCCTGGGTTTTGACACATTGATGGAGTTTTAGGTAGAGAATGGTGAAAATAAGGTTATATTCGAGAAAATTGAGGTTAAATGTGTGAATACCATATAATTCAATGATAGAATGACTTATGATCAAGGATAAGAGAATACATTAAGGAGAAGTCGAAATTAGAACTTTTGGGATGAGTTTAAATGACACATTTTAGAGAAAGTTGAGTTTTGTGCCAATCTTGAGATCCGGAGTACATTTGTTTGGAAACACATTTTTTCCAAGTAGATATAGGATCCACAAATCTCCCTACAAAATTTCAGATTTTTCGGAGATTTGTAGAATTATTTAGGGATTTCTAAAATTGGGTTGAAAAACTTAAAAATCAGGTATCTGTCGACTGCCCCAGGGGTAGTCGACTGGTCTCAAGCCCAGAAGCTCTCTATAAGTTTTCGCAGTCGACTGTCATTTGGCCAGTCGACTGATCCAGTAGGGTTAGAGAGAAAAGGTATTTTGGATGATAAGATATGACCCTAAAGTTAAATCCTGGATTATACTCTTTAAATAAAGCCTTGCCTCATGATTTAATTGTGATTGTATAAAATGAGGCTATGTGGATATCATGAAATTTAAGGACTTTAAATTCAATGGATGATATTAAATGATAAATGCTTGATTGAAAAATTGATAAGTCCATAGGTATCCAAAATTGAGAAACAAGAAGGGGGAGAGTTAAAGACAATTCCATGAATCACATCATAATTGATAGTCTTGGCAAACACATGGAATCATAAATAGACTTCAAAATTGATACAAAATGCAAATATTTTGAGGAAATTAGAAGTCGTACCAAAAGTCAAGCACGTTTGTAGTTTTCATGAAAACATATTTTTCTAGGATAGGTCATATCCTAGCAAATGTGCTTGCAAACTTTTTAAATTTTTCTGGGTTTTGTTGAGTTCTTTTTGGCACTAAGAGAAAGATTGCTTGGGGGCAATTCTTTAATGGTGGCCAAGGGAGAAGAACATGGTTGTTAGATTAGGTAGATCCTAACTTGGGTTTAGGGTGTTAAGTTGGGAAGAACTTCACCTAATAAAAATGAAAAATGAGAGGAGGCATAGGTTAAGGGGGAGGTTGCCTCCTTGTTTGCCTTAATTTTCATGGATAATTTTTGGGTTTTGTGTCCAACATGGGAACTGTGATAGATACATGGTGAAATGTATTTTTCCCAAGTAGGTATAGGTACCACAAAGTTCTCCACGAAATTTGAGAATTTTTGGAGAATTGAGGAATTTCTGGTATAATTCTGAAATTGGCCAGAAAATTAATTTTCAGAGTATCAGTCGACTGCCAACAGGGACAGTCGACTGGTCAGGACTGGTGTGGGTATCCAGCAACTGACTTAGGTTTAAATAATGGAAAACAAGTGTATGAGAGGCTCGTACACATTGTTTATGATCATTAGGAATTCAAAGAACCAATAATTGGGATATTGTTGGGTTCTTTTTGATGTTAGGCAAAGGGGGAGAAGTTTGGGTTTAAGTTGGGAAACCAAACTTACCTTTGCTAGAAACCCTAGGTTTAGGGGAAGCTGAGTTTTAGAGGGAGCATGGTTGCTCCATTCTTGGCATAAGGGGAACCTTGGAGAGGTTCTTAAAAAGCCTTTGTAAGTCCAGTGCATGGGGAACTTGAGAGAAGCTTTAAAAAGCCCCGAGAAAAGTCCTAGCTTGGAGGCTTAGGTGTGAAAAGTCCTATCTTGGAGGGCTAGGTGTATAAAGTCCTAACTTCGAATGTTAGGTGTGGAAAAGACCTAGCTTGGAGGGCTAGGTGCGAAAAATTCCTAACATGGAGGGTTAGCTATAGGATGCCTTGGGATAGGATCCATGTGTGCGTTGCATATGCATTTGTTTAGCATTGTTTTTGCTATTGACTACTATTTTGCTTTCCCTAACTTCAACGTATTGTCAAACATCAAAAAGGGGGAGATTGTTGAGGCAATCTGTGGTCCGAAGTGACCAAGTGTTTTGATGTTTGGGCAAAGGGTTTAAAGTTAGGTTTACCCTTGTGTATTTGATATGTGTATGTTGAGTGTGCAGGATGCGCAAGTTACACATATGGACTTGACTGGACGGCCTCGGTACGGTGAAGGGTGGCATGGAGAGAAGCTGGAGGCTTGTGTGCACCCGAGGGACCTTGGAGAGCAGGGACGATGAGCTGATGGGTGTGGACTTCGAGGCATGCATGAAGGATGGCATGGAGGCAAGCTGGAGGCTTGCGTGCATCCGAGGGACGGGAGGCGAAGATGAAGAGGGCGCGAAGGCAACAGTCGAGGCTGCAGAGGGGGAGTCAGTCGAGTCGTGAGGGTACGAGTGCTGTGTGATTGTACCCGGGAAATCCTAGAGTTTGAGTGCGGAGTGGAATGTACTCAGGAAGGGTAAACCATAGGTGGGTGAGTGGACCAGTCGACTGGCCTGAGGGCAGTCAACTGATGGAACTCACAGAAGGGTTCTGGCCAGGGACCAGTTGAATGCTCTAGGAGCAGTCAACTGGTAGGTAGCTGGTGAGTTAGCTAAAATTCAAACATTGGGAGTTGCAACGGTTGTATTTCAGTGGCACCAGTCGACTGCCCTGGGAGCAGTCGATTGGTGGCGAGGGTTTCATCCCGAGTCCTATTTAAAGAGGACTTCGTGGTTGCTGAGATTCTTGACGAATCTTGTCTTGGTTAAAGGAAAGATAGTAGTCTTTGTGCTCAGGTCTTCTAAAGGTGTTGTGGTGAGGTTTCTCCACCCAGAAGGAGCGACAGAGCTAGCCCGAGGTTATCCGGGGCGTGATCCACCGACGGATTCTTGGATTAGTTACCCGTCCGGGGTGGATACCAAGTAAATCGGTTTGTTAGCATTGTTTATTATTGTTAGTTTATTTTTATTGTATATTTCGCTGCGCTAACAATCTTGTAGAGAAAACTACGAACAAATCGCTATTCACCCCCCCCCCCCCCCCATCTAGCGGGCATCATCGATCTATCACTCTACTCCCACAGAAATGTGGAATGTGTGGGATCGTTGTAATCGATAGAGGGGGGGGGTGAATAGCGATTACGTAAAATTTTTGAAATATTCAGAAACACAACGGAAGAATAAAAATCACAATGCTAACACACTTTCTTTTTACTTGGTTTGGAGTCTTTATCAGCTCCTACTCTAAGGCTCACAATCCTTGACCATTTTCATTGGGCAATTTTATATGTCGAGTGAATTTTACAAATAAGTAAGTCAAGTATAGAATTTAAGCAATGAATGTAAATTATACCGACGACACAATAAGGGATGCAGAGCATCTTGGGTGGCGTGTCATCGTTCTTGATTGTTTGCGACGCAGAACAACTCAAGCACGGAAGATGTCTGAAGAGCGTTGGAGTGCTTGAGTTGCGAGAATGCTTTTCTGCATTGAATAGAATTAATGTTGCAAAGCAAAGGGGTGCAACCCCTTATATATACAGTTCTTGGGCACTTGAGGCTTATGGGGCGCTTGCCACGTGTAGCGAATCGGGCGCGTGCTTATCCGCAGACTCAACCAAACACCTATCCTGTGGTCTTGGGCACTTGGGATACTTGAGGCGCTTGATGGCTCACGGGTGCCTGTCCTTCTGACATGACAACCCTGCCAGCTAAGCCTCTCCCCTCGCTGAGAAACACCATCTGGGGCGCCTAACTCTAACCCCCGCCCTTTTCCCACACCTCGTGGTGTGGCGAGATAGGCGTCGTTACGCTAAACATATATATGCATAAAACATCTTAATGCAGCGGAATCATTTTTTTTTCTAAACATGCTTTTAACCATGCAACTAAACACATGGAACATCTATACATGACATCATATCATAACTTAACCATTCCATAGCTTATTCATAAACGTAGCATCATGAGTCCTAAGTCACTCATTTGTCATAATCATAAACCATAGCATAAAATTTAAGAAAATATTTTCACACCGAAGACATGCATTATGTGAGAATATAAAATTCTTTTGCCAAGTCACTGCTACACACACACACACATGCTTCTGCCTCTCCTGCGGCTTCCCTTAATAGCTTCTTGCTTGATCTGCGGTACAAGGAAAATAAAACTATAAGCACATAGGCTTAGTAAAACCCTTTCCTACTCACTAAAATCATACGTCACTTAAGCATAAACATATCAAGTATCTGACATAGCGTAACTTCGAACATAAACATAAGCATAGTCATGGCATAAGTCATAAGCATATGAACAATTCGCATAGCATGATTCCTAACATCACCATAGGTCTATAACCTACTTAGCATGACATAAATCTTAACATACATTAACATGAAACATACATACGTGAACATGAAGCATATCTATACATGACATAATTCTTAGCATACATGAACATAAGACATACTTAGACATGACATAATTCTTAGCATACATGAACATAAGGCATACTTAGATATGACATAATTCTTAGCATACATGAACATAAGGCATACTTAGACATGACATAATTCTTAGCATACATGTGTTGGGACCGGGTGCATGTCGACAAGGATACGAGTTCGTAAAATTTTAAATTTTTACGTGCAGCGGAAGAATTTGTATAAAATAATTTCCTAAATTATTTTAACTTCGTATCATGCAACCTTATAGTGTGTTGACATAATCATAAAATAAAACTTTGCGGAAAAGTAAACTAATTTACATTATACCTCTCGTAACTCGAAGTAAGGGACGAGATCCAACCGTAGCGTCCCTTGGAAGCTCCGCCTCTATTCGCGTCCACGCCGAGTTCTCTTCGGGATGACTTCGCAAAGTCACGAGTTTTGCGCCGACAAGAACTACTAGATTCTCTATAGGCACAACAAGAAAGATCAAGAGAGGAAAGGGAAACTAACCACCAAGAAAACGGAATCGAATTCCGGGAAGAGAGGAGTCGCTATCCGCTTCTTCTTCTTCTTGTTCGGGTTCTCCTTCTTCTTGAATGCTCACGCCACAACCCAAGGAAGTGGATGAGGTGCGCCGGCCCTAGATGGAGGAAGGGCGCCGGCCCTAGGTCACCAAGTGGGCGCCGGCCCTAATGGAGGAGAGGGGAGGGAGAAGAGAAGAGAGAGAGAGGGAGAGCTCTTCACAACTTGATTAGTTGATTGGGAATAAGGGCTTGCCTTTGGTTCCTTTATATAGTAGCAACTCCTTTGCTAAGTCTCCCTCTTAACGGAATTAGTTATAAGAAATTTATCTTATAAATTCTCTTATTAATTATTCCGTTTAAGCCGAGTCTTATTATACCTAATTTATAATAAAACAAATTCTTCTTCACTTTAAATTATGGAATAAATTTTATAAGAAATTTATAAACTTTCTTATTATGGAAAAATCAATTCTTAATTGATTTTATAAAATTAAAATAAACCAATTCATGGATTATTTTAACTTCCATAAAAAGAATAAATTTCTACAAATTTATTTATATAAATTTCTTTATACAAATTTATTTATCCATAATTTATAAAACAAATCACACTAGATTTATTTTATTAATTAAACCAAATAAATTGATTTAATTCCCTTTAATGGCCGGCCACCACAAGGAGGGTTAGCACCCTCTTTGGCCGGCCAAACCAACCCGAACCGGTCGCGAATTAAACTCATTTAATTCGCCCAATAAGCCTTTAAAAGACTTAGCCATTTTTAGCTTCCATTGCGCCTCTGATTAACTCAGATTCGACTTATTTCTCTTGATCAGAAAATCCAATTTTCAATTCGTTTTAAATCCCTCGGATTACTAGTATTACGTGTGACTAAATAAGCTTTCGATTTATGTTGGCCGTCTATAATCAACCAATTATAGAACGATCATGAGTGGCACCTAGTAGTTCATCATGACCCTCAATTAATCGAAAGATCAACGGTTTGACCTCAGAAAAAATTATTCTGAAACCCTTCAGCAGCTCTACTAAATCGTGCCCCATTCCCTTCACCATCTTATACCCACTTGGTTCAGGACACGGTCTATTTGTGTCAGTCCCCACTAGGCTGACTACGTCACACCTAGCCCAAGTAATGTCTTTCTCGTCCTTTGAATTTCTAATTACTCTAATGTATTTAAGAGACTCGCACTCTTAACATGATATACTCTGGCCAGAGGTTTTTGAGTAACAATCCGACGATAGGCCTGGGTATACATCTCCTCGCAAGGAGTGGTGAATCCTTTGTAGGCTGTTCAAACATCTTCGGGCACTTCGGCTCATACCCAATCATCCTGGGTCCACACCTCCTTGGAGATGCTTGCTTAAGATGTTAAAGTATAAGTCTCCATGACCAAGATGACTTGAACACCGCAAGTCAAAGGAACATCGCACTTAAGCTGCAGTAAGAACTTCATTGACATATCTATATAGATAACGATATGAAGTTTTACAGCTAGTCACTCCAATGAACTAGTTCCCTTAACTAGCATCCATGTTTATCTCCGGACATCCCAATGTCACCAGCCAGTGAGAATCAGCTGATTAGAGAATAACCCATGCTAGTCTCAACAGAATTGATAGTGTCTGTTTTTATCAATTCATCGACTAGGGATATTTTCAATACTTCACATTTGCACATATAGAGATAATCACAAGTTGTGATCCCATCACAAATTCTCTTATGCTGTGAGTTGTATTGCGGACATTCAGTAGATGAGTTTAAGATCCCAATCAAATACACAAAACATGTATACTCAAATAGTGAATTATCATTTATTAATATAAATGTTTACATCATAAGGCGATTGCCTTAGGACACTTCTCTCATATCACTAACAAACTCCCACTTGGCCTAATGCCAATCGCTACGGTATCCAATACCATAGGCTCTAACATGTCCCTCAAACTTGCTTTGAGGCAAGGCCTTAGTTAAAGGATCCGCTATATTCCTTTCAGTGGGAACCCTCTCAATTTGTATGTCATTCCTACTTATAATCTCTCTGATCAGATGATAGCGTCGAAGCAGGTGTTTGGATCGCTGATGAGACCTTGGTTCCATTGCTTGTGCAATAGCTCCATTGTTGTCGCAGTAAACCGGCACTGCTTCATCAATGGTTGGAACCTCATCAAGTTTTGAGACAAACTTCTTGATCCAAACTGCTTCCGTGGTATAATCCGCTACGGTGTCTTGTTTGGAACTTTTCCAACTTATTGCGCCTCCATTCAAAGTAAAAACGTATCCAGACTGTGATTTGGAGTCATCCTTATCTGTCTGGAAACTGGCATTCGTATACCCACGTATTACCATATCTCCTTCTCCATATATTAGGAACACATCCTTAGTTCTTCTTAAGTACATAAGGATTGTCTTGACAGCCGCCCAATGATCCATTCCTGGATCCGACTGGTATCTGCTTGTGACGCTCAAAGCATACGATACATCGGGCCTTGTACATAACATAGCATACATGATAGATCCTATCGCGGATGCATAGGGAATCTTATTCATGCACGTGTTTGGATCGCTGATGAGACCTTGGTTCAATTGCTTGTGCAATAGCTCCATTGTTGTCGCAGTAAACCGGCACTGCTTCATCAATGGTTGGAACCTCATCAAGTTTTGAGACAAACTTCTTGATCCAAATTGCTTCCGTGGTATAATCCGCTACGGTGTCTTGTTTGGAACTTTTCCAACTTATTGCGCCTCCATTCAAAGTAAATACGTATCCAGACTGTGATTTGGAGTCATCCTTATCTGTCTGGAAACTGGCATCCGTATACCCACGTATTACCATATCTCCTTCTCCATATATTAGGAACACATCCTTAGTTCTTCTTAAGTACTAAGGATTGTCTTGACAGCCGCCCAATGATCCATTCCTGGATCCGACTGGTATCTGCTTGTTACACTCAAAGCATACGATACATCGGGCCTTGTACATAACATAGCATACATGATAGATCCTATCGCGGATGCATAGGGAATCTTATTCATGCAAATCCTCTCGTCTTCTGTGCGCGGACACATAGACTTTGAAAGGTTGATCCCATGCCTGATGGGAAGGTAACCTTTCTTGGATTCTGACATGCTAAACCTTTTTAGCACTCGGTCTATCTATGTAGACTGCGAAAGACCAAGCAACCGTTTTGATCTATCTCTATAGATTCTAATCCCAAGGATATAGGTTGCTTCTCCCAGGTCTTTCATGGAGAAAGTTTTGGACAACCAAATTTCAACTGTCTGTAAAACTGATATATCGTTTCCTATAAGTAAAATGTCATCGACATATAATACTAGGAATACTACTACACTCCCACTAACCTTCTTGTACACACAAGGTTCGTCAGGATTTTGTGAGAAATCAAACTCTTTGATTGTCTCATCAAAACGGATGTTCCAGCTCCTAGATGCTTGCTTCAGTCCATATATGGATCGTCGAAGCTTGCATACATTGGTTTTATCAACCGATGTGAAACCTTCAGGTTGTATCATATATACATCCTCAAGCAGGTTTCGATTAAGGAAAGTTGTTTTCACATCCATTTGCCATATCTCATAATCATAATGAGTTGCTATGGCCAGGAGCATCCGAATGGATTTAAGCATAATTACCTTCCATGTCGGTTTTCTTCTTGAAAACCCACTTGCACCCTATGGGCTTAATCCCTTCAGGTGGGTTAACCAAGTCCCATACTCGATTTTCGTACATGGAATCCATTTCCGACTTCATGGCTTCGAGCCATTTGTCCCTTTCTGAACATTTCAGAACATCTTCATAACTGATAGTTTCGTCATCGCTTATGAGTAACACGACGTTCGATTCACTTATGAGAAATCCGTATCTCTCTGGAATATTGCGTGTCCTATCAGACCTACGAAGAGGTGCTGTTGTTTTAGGTTCAACTGATAGCTCATCATTATGAGGTATTGGTTGTGGGTCTAGACTAGGTGTCTCTGTAATGTCTATTGGAGTTTCATAAACTTCATCAAGTTCAATGCCACTCCCACTGTTTTCTTGTAAAAGAAATTCTCTTTCCAGAAATACAGCATGCCTTGAAACAAACACCTTTTGTTCCAAGGGATGATAGAATTGGTAACCCTTCGTTTCCTTAGGGTATCCAATAAATAGACATTTATCAGACTTAGCATCCAATTTGTCTGATATAACCCGCTTCACATAAGCAGGACAACCACATATCTTAAGGTGAGTTAAGTGAGGTTTCTTACTATTCCAAATCTCATATGGAGTAGTAGAGACTACCTTGGTCGGGACTCTGTTTAGCAAGTAAACAGCTGTCTTAAGTGCATAGCCCCAAAAGGATTTTGGAAGAGTTGCATGATTCATCATAGACCTAACCATGTCCATCAAGGTTCGGTTGCACCTCTCAGATACACCATTATGCTGTGGTGTATACGGCGGAGTCCATTGGGACAGTATCCCATTGTCCCTAAGATAATCTTGAAACTCTTGACTTAAGTATTCACCACCCCGATCGGATCGAAGTATTTTAATACTTTTGCCAAGTTGTTTCTCTACTTCATTTCTGAACTCTTTGAATTTCTCAAAAGCTTCAGATTTGTGTTTCATCAAGAACACATACCCGAATCGTGAGTGATCATCGATAAAGGTGATGAAGTAGCTATAGCCTCCTTGTGCTAGAGTTGACATTGGTCCACATACATCGGTATGTATTAGACCAAGCAATTCTCCCACTGGATTACCTTTTCCGGAAAAGGGTAATTTGGTCATCTTGCCTTTTAAGCATGATTCGCATGTATCAAATGAACCAGGTTCAAATGATTCCAAAATTCCACATCGGTGTAATTCGGTCATGCGTTTCTTACTTATATGGCCAAGACGACAGTGCCACGTGTAGGAGTCTATTCGATTATCTGTTCGAGCACGTTTGTTGCTATCTTCGATATTGAAAACTTCACTGGATAAATCTAACGTGTAGATGCCATTGCACAAAGTTCCATTTCTATAAAGAACACCATTTAAAGTTATGTAACAACAATTGTTACTAAAAGTTAAATGATAATCTTTTTCATTCAAACATGAAATAGATACAATGTTCTTTATTAACGAAGGAACTAAATAACAATTATCCAATTCTAAGACACGTCCAGTCGGGAGCTTTATCAAACATGTTCCGATGGAATTAACAACAACCTTTGCTCCATTTCCAACTCGTAAATTTGCTTCTCCCTTGACGAGTCTTCTTTTATTTCTTAGCCCCTTTATGTCATTACATATATGTGAGCTACACCCAGTATCAAGTACCCAGGTATTTGAGGAAATAGAGTGACATTCAATAACGAATATACTTGAAGAGGATGGGGCATCGGATGCCTTATCCTTCAAGGACTCAAGATAAACCTTGCAGTTTCTTCGCAAGTGACCCTCCTTGCCATAGTGATGGTAAGTGCCTTTTAGGGTATTTTCAGTCTTTTTGGCCTTTTTCTCCTTTCCCTTATTCTGTTCTTTGGCCTTCCTCTTAGAACCTTTCTTCGAGGAACCAACTAACAGTACCGTCTTTAGATCCTGCTTCACAGAAGGCTTTAAAGTCTTTAGCAGGTTGAGCAACTCAGGAAAACGGTCTGGAGTTGCACTTTCGGGAGGACGGTTGAGAAGTTGATCTTCAAGGACATTAGCAAGCTTCTTTGCCTTGAGGACTCTCCTCAGGTTTCGAAGCCAGTCCATGAAGTTCGGCCCAGTCAGTTTATTGGTGTCCAAAATGGAACGCAAGTTTAGGGAAGACATGATCGAGTGATTATCCTAGAAATACAAATTGAGATTATGTGAGAAGAATGATTAAAGAATGTATCATCATACATAAATTAAATCCTATTTATTTTACGAATTGAGTCACCCTTATTATCAATTCGGGAGATCGTAGGAACATCTCCAAATAGGTTGATATCCAACCATAGATAAGAACAACCATGACTGTGGCCATCAAGTTTTTCTTAGCTATGAAGGTAGGTGATTACACCGATTACATATCACATATATGTAACTATCACTTTATGCTATCAACTAATTGAATGTTTGTATAAATCATTAGGTTGTTAACTCATTAACAAGTATGTAACATTTTACATAGCACCCAACTGCACCTCTCTTTACATCGACCTTGGCTGTGGCACAACAAATCGATGCTCCAAGCTTAAGGCTGACCCATTAATCAAGAAATAGTTTTAATATGGTTGGAGCTCATTCAACCGTTTAGTCAGGCTTGGATGTGTCCAACAACCAAAACTAAGGATTGACCTCTGACTCCAACTATATTATTCATAAACTAATTCCATGGTTTGAACATGTTGAAGTTCAAGTCGGGCATGGATGTGTCCATCAACCCAAACGAGAAACAAAACTCCGGTTCTAACCATATTAATGGAAGGTGTAAGCCTTAATATTTTGAAAGGGGTTTTGGGTCTCATCTTTTCCTTTTTAATGCACATTCATGACATATGTCATGACTAACGATTTCCTTAATAAAGTATGTATGTGACTTAAGTTATCAAGTCTCATTAATTGAATTAGGAACCGGATTTCCTCATTCTAATTTCATACTTTATTAAAGGAATTGTTTTGGGAAACAATTTCCTAAATTGTTATAATTAATTTCGGAAATAATATGTTCAAGACTTTGATTTCTCTAAATCAAATCTTATTAAATTAAGAGACAAATCCCTTAATTCAACTACATATTATTTTCATGAAAATCTTATTTAAGAATACTCTATAGGAAACCATTTTCCTA